>APFE030054911.1:2300-40042 GCA_000404065.3 Pinus taeda | reverse complement strand
CCCCCTCTAACCCCCTGGTTCACTACGTGGGGTTAGTCATGGAAAGAATATAACACAACCCAACAATTTTTAGCAAGTCAATCTCAAAAAAATAGTAAAACAACGAGGAAAAGATGGACACCAATTGCTCTTTTGTATAAACTTATGGAAACAACTTCAAATAAATCTTGGTAGCTTGGAATAGATTCAACCCACAAAGAATGGTGATACTCGGAAAACAGACTCCTCATGCAAAAATGAATTTTCTCCAATTCACTTGAGAATTTAACTTCCAATAAGGCAACAAGCAATTCAGGCCTCAAAAACATATGTTCTTGTACCCGCCTTGAATCCAAGAGAACTTGTCCTGGCAACAACTTCAATCTAGTTCAATAACAATCTCTGATATGAACAACCTTTAAGAAAATACACCAATTCGATCCACAAAGGATAGTCTTGGCCTGAAACGATTTCCACTGAACTCCTAAATAATGCCAAATTGCTGCAACTTTAAAGAATATAAACAATGTGTAATGCTTATGAAAGTTGTGCACCAAGATCATTAACGCCTGGGGTTCCAGGATCACTAATAGGAGTAACAATCTTACTCTGAAATACTTACTAAAGAAAGAGTGGGATGATACAATGTGCCTAATTTGTATGGAGCATCCACATAATGCTGTGCTTATCTTGTGTAGTTCTTTTGATAAGGGTTGCTGTCCTTACATGTGTGATACAATTTATCGGCATTCAAATTGCCTTGATCGGTATAGAAAGCCCCAGAGAAATTCTTGCTGGGGCTGGGACCTCGAGGTTAGAAGGATTTGAAGATTCACAAAATAGGAGGGCTTCACATTTGTTGTCATAATTATAGCCAGGCAGGATAAATTGTACAAGGTCATAGAAGCTATAAGACAATATCTGAACATGAAGATGAGAAATTATTCCCGTGAGTCATGCTCTTTTAGTGGAACTTATGAAGAACTTTGAAAACATGAAAGAAGTGTATCACAAGAGAAGAATGTTGATGCAGTCTTGAGCTTTATGGTTGTTCGATGAATTAAAATTACATATCCACTCAAACAACATGCATGGATTGTCCTACCACATACAACATTCTATAGAACAACTTCAATGTCACACTAACAGTGGATAAAAGAAATCGCTCTAATAGGTAAAGAATAAACCCAAATACATGGTTGTGGAGTATGAGAT
Source organism: Pinus taeda (assembly GCA_000404065.3). Taxonomy (NCBI): domain Eukaryota; kingdom Viridiplantae; phylum Streptophyta; class Pinopsida; order Pinales; family Pinaceae; genus Pinus; species Pinus taeda. Next base: position 38,848 of record APFE030054911.1, on the reverse strand, counting down.
AAATTGGAGAGTTGATTGTGTGCAGTGGTTCTTAAGAGATCCAATACAAATGACTTCTCGCCCCCTATGTGCAATATTTCTAATACTTTTATCCTCCTACAGCGGACCTTCACACCTGTTCTCCTCTTGGAACCGCGGCCATATCCTTACAACCTTAAATTTTCTTCGATATATAAATAAAAAATTACCCCTTATTTTGAAGGACATTCAGCACATTGGTCTCGAAAATCAATGGTAGTCAACGAATCTGTCATTTAAGCGAAAGTTTCGTTTTATGCTTCCTACTGAATTGTTCCCCCGCATTTGCCAAGTTTTAAGCTTGAAAATGATTTCCTTTCTATGCGTGAATGTTCATTGAATCCAAAACCATGTTCATGGTTGCTGGAGTAGTTATACGAGCCTCTGAAAACTAGCTGAGTTCTAGCTGCAAATTGAACGTGGCGAATTACATATGCAGACTTTCAATGAGAAGAATTATGTATCCATGCTTCCAATGCAACAAAATGCACTTACAGTTGTCAATAGAACGATAATATACCACTTTTGCAAACACTTTCCACACGGTTTTAAGCCACACAAAGCAAATTCAACTTGTTTTGGTCGTTCAATAAAGTTTAACGCAACAACAGTTAATAAAATTTAACGCAGCAACAACCATGTCATAGCATTAATACAAGTTTTGAACCAGCAATACTCACAACATCAATGCTAATCCATATCCATCATAAATTCAATGCAGAGAGATGAATACATATACCCAATGTACCTAGAGATATTTGCTGCCAACGCAGATGTAATTCGAACCATTCAATGTAGAGCTTTAAAATAACATCCAATACTGCTCTTCAAAAACTCAACACTCCATTTCCAGTCAATGACGCTTCCTTTCTCGCCGAGAGATCCATTCCAACACAGTCAAATAACACAACCAACGATTAAGATATTCCAATGACATGGCCAGATATTTAATGTTTTGCTTCAATGAATTTCACAGGAACTGCTTCAATTCATTTCTCAGGACTTCAAATAAAATCACAGAAAATGCACCAAGAGTATGGACTTGGAATTAGTGCATAGCTAAAATGCAGAGGTAACGTTTCGACGAGGAATGGAGAAAGAGCACACAACTTCCGTTGGTTTGCAGGAACAGGTCTGAGTGGAAGCATGAAACTGATAGAGAGTGTTAGAGTGTTGCATTGGTAGAGAGGGACAGGTTTGGAAATATTCCTCTTTGCAATCGTAGGGGCAGATCTGCTCACAACAGAGGAATGACAGAGCTAATAGAGGTAACAACCTCTATTCCAACAATTTCTTAGAAAGAAATAATCAGGAGGAGAGCATTGGTTTACAAAGGCCACAAAAACAAGTGGCTCACACTTGAGTAGGGCAGGAGATCACCTGCTCTGATACCATGTTAAACACACACATGGCAGCAGCAGAATATTAAAGATAAGCAAGAGAGTACATCTATTATTTGATAATGATATACATTGATAGTACATTCGTGTGACCGTTGGGTTCCACATCCCAAGGTCTCTTGGACTCTCATGGCTGTTCACATTCTACACCAACCCATAGAGGATTAGGTGTCCAACACAACTCATGAAAAAATCTTCTCTATGTTTCCATACACTCCCCCTAAGGCTATGCATCTCTCACTTGATTCTGCAATATTTTTCTAAATATGCATGATGTACCAAAATATTGTGGTGGGGCTAGCTCCTATACTTGGAATTTGAAGAAGATTTATACCCCTTGAGTAGATTGTCTTCTTGTGAATCACAAGGTGAAACATTAGGAACAAGTATTCCTCCCTTGTAATCCTTTGGAGATCCACTAGAATTAGATCTTTGCTACTCAAATTTTCTTCTCTAAACTTTAGTAGGTTGAGATCTAACATGAGTCTTTTTTCTTCTCCACACCTTCTTTGTCTTCAATGGCTGGGTTGCAATTTTTGTTGGATTTGTTCTACTAGTTATGTAAACTAATGCCTTGTGTCGAAGGTTACCGCACTTGAAACATTCAATATTGTCAGAAAATATACCTTGGCTTGCATTCCACTTCATCAATCTCTATTTTCTTGCAAAGTACTTGCATTCCACTTCTCTATGTCCAAAACCATTGCAAGAAAAACAAGAACCGTAAAATAAACCTTGCTACCTTGTATTACAGATCCTTGGGCCATTAGGGGGATATAATCTTGACCACTTTTTTTCTCCTCTCGAGTGTTGATACATTCTACCATTGTGCTTTCCTTGTCTTTGATTTTGTTGAGAGGTGCTTCTCTTCCTTGACTTTCCTTCTTGTTGTTGCTTTTTATGAATTCCTTTCGTTGCTCTTCTGGTAGGCACATGGTTGTATACTCTTTATTATTATCCTTTCATGGATCATTCTTCTTCTTGAAAGCTCAATCTGGACTTGATGAGGTGAGATATTTAACTATTGAGAATCTCATTCAAGATTTCCGTACTCATATCCAACTTTTGATATCGACATAACTGATTATTTTCCTTTTCAAGCTCACATCTCAAAGATGCTACCTCTACTTCTAATTTCCCACAATATATTGCTTGCTCTTTCAATTTTGTCAACACTTCATATTTGTTGTTGATCTCTTGTTGCTATTTCTCTAGATCAATGCTTGATTCACTATCACTATCAATAGCGCTATCATCTTCTTCTTGTGAGGAGGCTTGATTTTCTACTGCTATAAGTGTAATATCCTTTGCATTGTTCACCTCATTAACATGTGAGTGGAAAGGTCCTTCAACCTTCTATGAGATCTAGAAATCTTCTCCATAATGCATACTTTGTAACCTGTCCAACATCTCTTTTGTAGTATCACAATGTCTTACATAAATATTATTAGATTTTGAAAGCCCATGCAAAATCATCCCTTTAGATATATCATTAAATTCATCTATCACTCCATATTATACTGATAAAAAAATATTTTCATCAAGAGACATCAAATACATATATAATTTCACCTTCCACATTGCATATTTAACTTTGTGAAGAATTAGAACTTCATGTTGGTCCATTCCCAAGAAAAAATAAAAATTGTTTTTACTGGATCCGCCCAGATCTACTCAGCAATTAAGTTGCAACCAATATCCCCACTTTGATGCCACTTGTTGGAAACCTTGAAAAATACTAAGAGCGTGGGGGGGGGGGGTTGTATCAGTATTGTGCACTACTATAAATTTTACTAAATTTTTCCTTTTCTTGCAAATATTGATTCATTCTCTTATTAGCAACACATCACAATATAATATTTCAACAACAAATTAGTAGATCATATAAACATATAAACGTGTGAACATGTAATCATGAGCAAAAACACATCAAAAATACAACATGCACACATAGAGACACCAGATGAAGGTGGAAACATAAAGGGATAAAACCACCATTGAATGTTTTGCTTCACTATTATTCTATTATTATGAAATTCTTCTTTTACATAGTCACTAGCCACCATTAGTGTGCAAGCCACAACTTTCCAATCATGGGATCTGCTATTTTATCTAGCCCACAACCTACATGAACTTTGTAGGCCACCACTTGTAGGAAGCCACCACTCCCTTGACTTTGTAGGCGACCATTTATTGGAAGCCACCACTCCCAATAAGTCTCACCCAATCACCAATGGATAAAATCCACCACTCCAAAGCTCTCAAGCCTCTACCTGAAGGATGTTGCTACACCCTGTCACAAAAACCACTACTTGATTCATTGAAGGCCCCAATGTTTAGGCTCATCACATGGTCCTCATTTCATCTATTTTCAAACTATGTCCCAAATCCTCAAATAAAAATCTGAATAGAAACGCCTGCAACACAACCAATCTCTGCAATATGGATCTTTGCAGTACAATCTCAACCAATACATTAGCCGAACACAATCAACAACATACATAAATACAATTACAAAAACTCAAAAATGTCACAAAACAAAAACACAATGCTACAACCACAAACTCTCCAATGAAACCACTGCAACAAAAACATATAATCAATCTAAACTCTAATCCAAAGTCTCTTCAACAACAACTACAACAATATCTCTGATCTCCATGACAACAACAACATAACAATGGCATATGTAGACAAGATCTGATCATCTAACCTCCACAGGCACTCTCCACATGTCTGCAATATTGCTCCAGATTTGATCTATGATTTGCACTCTATCTGTAATATTATAGCTCACACTTTCTCACCATCTAACCCTTTCTGATTTGCACTCCAACATTTTATCAATGAAGAAAGATGAAATCAATAGGAAGCACTAATACTCATTATATTTGACTTGATCACCTTCTATAATGTAGAGCAACTCAAGTCAAATCTAAACCATAAAAAAGCTCAGGAAAATACCTTGGGAAATGCTCATGGGAAATTGTCAGCACACATAAATCAAATTTCCTCTATAAAGCTATCCTTACAGGGAAAACACTTTCTCCTAGAGAGGATCCTTGGTGGGATAGTATGGGCATTAAAACAAGGATAAAAACATATTGAATCTATGCATAACTGCTTCCCAGAGAAGATGCGATAACTCATGCAAACTAATCTCCTTTCTGCCCAAAAATTTGCCATTTTTCTTCAATGCTTCTCCAACACATGTAGAGCCTCTGCAAACATTAGTAACACTTCAACAACATGTCACCAAGTATTTTATCATCATGACAAGACCCCCAAACTTGTTGACATCAATGCCAAGACAATTGACTCCTTAGGTAAACATCCTAGGTTGACATCAATGCCAACACCATGAGGCCAATATGCCCAACAAACAACTAATGTTGTGTGTCTCAATAAACACATAGTCTAGCTGGCATATGATCCCTTCCAACAATATATTTCGTGGGGTGTATAGCAACATCAACCCAAACATTTCAAAAACCCATGAATTGGTCGCAATGTGGTTCAATTACATATGGCGTTGTTGTTTTAAAGTCATGGGTATATTTTATGGATATGTTATTGGTTCCGACTATTGTTTATAGGTCCCAGGGTTAAGCCCAAGTTTAAATATAATAATATTCAACACCTACATAACCATACATCATGGTTTGTTAGTCAGACACTTGCCACATGAACTATAGGTTTCATGGTAGAACCCCCTTTCTCTAGATATATTTTGTTAAAATAGAATTTTATTACCTGTTTATCCAACCCCTTTTAGCGCTTCAAGGTGCTACGTGGTGCCCTCTAATTAGGTCATCTGGCACTCCTCCATAGGTCCACTTAACCTACCAACTAAATACCACATAATTGCCACATCATGCCAGGTGTTGATTCTTGATCCTTCCTCATCAGTGCTTGTCACTGCCACATGGAGCTGTACAGATATGACACGTCACTCCTATCCAATCTTTTTACTATTTGGCATAAACTTCAGAACACCATAACTTTTTCATACAAACTCTATTTGACATGATTCAACTTGTGTTGGAATCGTCTAATTGAGATCTTCGACTTGGCACCATTTCCATAATGTTTTCGGAACTTTGAAATTTAGGCATTTTTAGGATCCTCTTGGATCAGTATCAGATAAAGATTCTCATTTCTTGGAGAGTTTTGGTCAATTTTGCGGGGATTAATGGAAACTAAGATGAAGATGAGCATAATATTTCATCCACAGATCTGGATAGATAGAGGTAGTGAACAAAATAATAACACATCTTCTTCGATGATACTGCAACAATAATCCTAATATTTGGGGTGAATAACTACACTATTTGCAACATTTCTAGAAAGGATCCCTGCATAGGCTTCCTTGCAAAAATCTCCATTTGAAACTTGTTTAAGGTATTTTCCTAAGTATCCTTTGGACTTTGATTTTTAGAAAGATATTGTGAAAAATGAACGTAGTGATGTAGACAAAGCTATGAAGTTTATTCAAAGAATCCAATTGGTGCATCAAGTAGTACATGAACAACTAGAGAAGAGCCAACCCAAGAACAAGGAAAGGAATGATAAGCATTAGGTGGATAATCAACTTCAACTTGGTGATAAAGTATATTTACACATTAGTAAGGAAAGATTGAAAGGTGAAGGTAAGAAACTCAATCCAATCAATTTAGTTTATTTAGAGTCATGAATAATATTGGTACCAATGTTTTCCACCTAGATTTTCCACCATATATATAGATATGTTTAGTTGTAAATGTTGAGAACTTGAAGTTGTATGAATTGCCTATGATCGTGGGTCATTATGCGATAGTAGAGTTCCATTTGTTTATGACTTTCTCTTGAATACTTAAACGAATTGTAAAAAGATGTTATCCTACACAAGAATACAAGGAATTCATACAAGGGTGATGCATAGTATCTTTGGGTGCATCTTAAAGGGGTACATCCAAGAAGAGTATGGTGTATAGATATTGGGAAAGTGAGGGAGTTTTACCCTCACCTATTTGATGAGTAAACTAGACTTTTGGTTGTCCAAAAGCTTCAAGTGCGGAGGATTGATCCAGGTGGATGCTCATGATCAATAAAAATTAAAGTCTTCAAATTCTAATGCAAAGGTCACCACGTTGAAGAGCTCTTCGAGAGCTTTCCAAGAGCTTTCCAACGCCACTTGAATAGAGTCAAAATATGTTGTATGAAAAAGTTATGGCGTTCAATTTTTTTTTTAGAAATAGGCAAAAATGTTGGCAAGGTGTGCCACATGGAAAAATCATAGTAGGACACGTGGCAATATGGATAGTATAGATGTTGACATAGAAGTAACACATGGTAGGGTTTGTTGATAAGGTCGATAGGTGGTAGCTCTAGAGCAAGACACATGACACTAGTGATGTGGATCATTTTGATAGGTTGACTAAGGAGGATGACATGGCAGGATGGACTATGTATGATGTGGGATGATCACAGGTCGCCATTTTATAGCCTCCAATTAGCTAAGTACGTTCCAAATATCACTATGATCAAGTCGGCAGGGCGGTTCGAACCCTTGACCTCAAAAAAATGAATTTAATGACCAACCATTGCATCAACCAACAATGCTATAATCCATTGGAATAAACCACTATTTAAAGTTTTTCGTTCAACCAATATGACAAAAGTGGAGGTCTGTGGGCTTGACCTCGTGACCTACAAACCACTGCAGCAACGACTTAACCACTAGGACAATCAATGAACTTGTGTGGTGAGTCAAGGTTTTCATATATGAAGTTTGTTCCAACAAAGAGACCACAAACGAAATTATGTGGGTTTGAAATTGTGACTTCCACGCTGCTAGTACAATGTTATAACTAATATGCCATCACTCATATTTGTTTAATACAACAAATTTCTAATATTTAAATTTAGTTGTAACGAAGCGCTCAAAAAATCTAAACAGTCAGTGGGTTTAAACCCAAGACCTATTCATTTAAACCAGAGTACTTTCACCATTATACTGAGAGTGTTGTTGTTATTGTCATTGTCAAATAGAGTGACTTTTATGTCTTATAAACTGTATAAACTCAAGGATTAGTGGTTTTGGATCCTTGTTTCGGCTATTTAAGGAAATAGAAGTGACCACCATCTCTGTAGTAGACCAAAGGATGAGAATATTGTAGGTTGAATATTTGGTGGCTATAAATTTTCTTTTTACATCACTTAACATCTTGGTCACTCACTAGAAGCTGACATAGAGATGTAGTCCACACTGGGCGAACTTTGTTAACAACCTGATTTCTTCTTGTCACTTTATTTTCTATGCTTGTTTCTTCAAGTACATTTTTTATTTCATTTATTAAGCTAAACACACTTAATCACTACAAATCAGGTCATAGATTTTTGGATCATCTAAGATAATAAGCCACATAACAAATGATGTCAGAATATTGTAAGATTTGTTGCAATAAAATATTCTAGTGGAATATCAACAAATTAGATAAAATCTAAAACCCTTAGGAGAGTTATGGGTGCCATTAACACTACATTTCTATCCCTTATCCCTAAAATGGATGCTCCCTTAAAATTTGAAGATTACAAGCCTATATATCTCTGTTGTTGCTTGAGATGCTCCCAACTACGCAGGAACAATGCAAGGAGCCTTGAACCTACTTTTGACCTCATGTTGGCCCTTGGGTCAGAGGGGGGTCCATCAATGATTCAATTGTTCAATGCGGCCATAACAACTAGTGACAAATTAAGCTTAGTAACTAGATTTAAAATGATAAAAGAAGATAGGATGGATGGGGTTAAGTATAAAAAGATAAGGGACTAGAATAAGAATTGTAAATTTCTGAGATCATTGGTTTAGTCCACTGGGCATGGAGTCTTATTGAAACTAAGGAAAATAATTTAAAATCGTAGATGGAGGAATACAAGAAAAAAATTTAAGTCTCAAACATAATAGAGGGCAAAAGAAATCTCTACAAATATGATATGACAAAGTTAATTTACAGAGCATATGAACTATGGATCTCTCACAAAATGAGTATTAAAATATGGGCATAAGAATTATTAATCCAAAAATAATATTCATGACTGTAAACTAATAACAACTAAGGAAAGGGTCATTGCTGAAATTTTTTCAAAAGAAACATGTTCATTGGCAATGGAATAAACCAAATTGTTATAAGTTGTAAGTAGAATTACATTTAGAAAAGAACAGGTTCTGAAATTATAAAGAAGCTAAATACATAAAACAATAAAAGGAGAGGGTTGATGAACAATAACCATGAATCCATGGGAAAATGCTTCAACCACATAAAATTATAGTTTTTTATAGCTCATTAGGCTTCCAAGGAGAAAACACAACCTTCTTGCATAATAAAATAATTCTAAAATCCGTCTTGTGATTTATAAGTATTTTAGTTGCTATCTATATGCTCCCGAGTACTCAATTGATACATGAGAATGCTCGATTTTCTACCTATAATTTGTAATTTCTTAATCTATACTACCATAAATATGCTTAAATACCAAGTTTCATTTGGAGTGCTTGAAATTTAAACTTGTTAGTAGAAAGGTTGATTCTATTTCATGAAATGATTGTCAAATTAGAATATGAATAAGATTTGTTGAAGATATCAACACTTTTTGGTTATGTGATGTCTCAGTATTATCTGAAAAATAAGAATCAAACACTGTTGGCCCAAAGGTCACACTCAGAGGGGGTGTGAACCAATGTGAGACCAATTTTACCATTTCATAATTAATCAATCAAGTAATAACGAATCATAACCATAAGCATCATATCACCATAAAGCTCATTGCATCATAAAGCTACCATCACACAAATAACACATCAAGAAGCCGTCAGATCACAAAGAGACACAAGCTTTTTATGTGGAAACCCATACCCGGAAAAACCATAAATATTCTTCTTCTTTATCTTCAATTCACTTAGATTTGTAGGCTACAACCTACTAGAGGAAACTACCCCCAAGATATGTAAGCTACCACTTGCGGTAGGCTATACCCTGATTGAGGCACTGACCTCAAAAATATGCAAATAGTTGCTCATTGTAGGCTACAAAATGATTTAGGCACCAACCATTAGGATAAGCGGGGCTCCAACCTGAATGACGCAACAACCTCGATAATGAGCAGACTCAAACTTGCTTAAGGCTCCAACTTGATTGAGGCTCTAACCTCTTTCTTCAACTCCTTTTGGACCTCTGTTTCATATCATTTTCAAACTTGATCCATCATCATTATATATGGCTGTTAATAACCAAATCATAAGTACAATATTCAACATGAGATACCAATCATTGCATATTTTGCAACCACTATCACTGCCAGAACCTGCAACTATTGCCACTGCAAACATTATCATATCCTGCAACCATTATCACTATAATGTTCGCATTTCAAACATTGTTACTAATTAGCATAATATTGTCCATACTCTGTTCTAACCAGTTCATCAATTTGGTCATTCAAACTTCTGCTTGAAACCTGTTTTCACTATATATCCAAAATTAATGTAATATTATTATAGACCCTCAAAACATACATGTTGGCTTGATGGGCCCCGACCTAGGTTCAAAGTTCTGCACTAACCAACAAAACCCTAAACTGTTGTTCCTTTCAGCAACAACCCGTGTAGCGTAGGTAACAATCTCACCCAAATCAGTATTGGGGGATGAAAAAACCAGGTTTCTGCCGCTAGAGGTTTGTGTGATGGGTTCCTGCGGCTTCTAGGGCTTAGTTCTATCTTCGTGAACCCTAAGCCTTTCGAAACATATAATTGCAGTAATTCACATAAACATAATCTATAACTTCGTGAAGGTTGTCAAACATTCATAACATTTATAAATTATACTGATCTACTACTTTCATGCATTAGATAAGCATTCATTCATATAACTTCATATACAGAACGAAAATACAAAAACTACAAAAGTTAATACAGATACACAGAGGCACAATTTATGGATCAAAACTATCTTTATTAGATGTATTCTTTCAAGTACAGACTCTTCTTCCCTGCACCCTCATCTACAGGTTCCCGCGCACTCATCCTGTGGACTTATCAAGGTTTCCACGCACTTAGCTGTAGGAGCCATGCCCTTCGCCTAAGTACAGGAAAAAAACTTTCGTGCCTTAGCTTACTTGCACAACAACTTTCATGCCTTAGCTTACTTGCACATACAACGATATTCTAGTTATTAGTTACTTTCTAGACTCACTATGACTCTTCTATATATAGCCTTTGTTTTTACAATACCATGGTCCACCGACAATGGGTGGTCTCAAAGCTTCCTATCTTCTAGACACCTAAGGGACTAAAGCCCCTTTGACACTTATTATCTTCATGCTCCGCTTCCTCAAAACGTGGAGACTTCACAATTGTACAAAAATTAAATGCCAAAATTTAACCCCAAGGGACCCTATCCCAACAGGCCCCCAACACAATTTCGTGACTCGTCCTTGAGTCACTCGGCTCATGCTTCGATCTTTGCTTGTAATTCGTAAATCTCTAACTTCAAAACCTGTAGGTCGGTTGTTCGCTGCATAGCAGCCTGTTGCACTTCCTCGACGAACTTTTCATTGGTTGGGCTTTCAACAACAAGGCCCATGGTCCTCTGAGTCTATTGCATCCCATTAATCTTACTCTGTACTAATATAGTCAACTCACTGGCCTCATCAGTCCATGGCTTTGTTCGTGCAGTGACAATTTCTTCCTTACGACGCAACTCATCAATTTATTTTTGCATCATCTTGCCTTCCTACAACCGCGTGAACTATTGTACTGGCGCCGATTTTCACGCATTCGATCAGATTTCATTGAACCGCCTCTATTTTTCCCTAATGTCTGTGCTAATATTCTACAGAGTTGGATCCTCCTACAACGAGGTTCATAACTCCATGGATTTCTAAAATAACTCAATGAAGCCCTTGACTACTTCTTCTAAAGTTGCCATGCCCTCTTTGATAGCAGCTTCGCGCTACTCTCAAATCTTGGGAGGAGTCATGGGTCGCAACTTCAATTGCAGCTCTGATATCTGTAACTGTAGCTTAGACCGTACGCGACCAATTTCCTCTTTATACACCTTTACTGCAGCAACCAGTTGTTGGATCTTCTCCACGAAAGCTGCTTCGGTCAGAATATTGAGCCCTGGCAGCTCACTGCAAGCCTATGTAATGGATGCCTCCAATTGTTGGCTCAACATGGTGATTTCCTCTTTCTCCTTCACCGTCTATGCCTTCTCTTTGAAAATTTGCTTATTGTTAGTTTTGATTTCACTTATAACTAGAAGTGCGCGTTTCTCCCTAATCTGCAACTCATCGGATAGGGAGTATCGAAGCTCATACAAGGTATGGATAGGGGGTGCTGTGATGTTTAGGTCCATATTATTTATCTGCAGTAGCTGGGTGCTTGCCTCTTCTGTCTCGACGCGTAGGGCTCCAACAGGTAACTGAACTACATGGAGATCTAAGGTTTTGTTCGTGTCCAAAACTATCGCACTCGCTTGTCTTAGGCTCACTTGTACCTCGCTTGCCTAACCCACACTCACCTGTAACCTACATGTCTGGATCTACAGCTCCCATAGATCCTACTAAGCCTTTCCTAGCGCCTACTGGTATTGGTCTTCGAAATGGCTCCAAAGTTCAGTCGTGGTGTCCTGGACCATATTGCTGATCTCATCCAAGTCCCCCTTAGTAAGGACTAAAGGGGTTGCCCTGGCTAATCGGTCAAAATTCTATTTCTTCCGCGGCCCCGTGGATGTATATTTCTTTCATTTCTTTACCACGAAGGGGTTTTCCAGCTCCGTGCCCCCTCCCTCTTCATCCTATATCTCTTCTTGTTCCGGTGTTTACTGTGTATCAGACTCTTCAACGTCAATGGTGGCCTGTGACATTGTCGTTGCTTGGGCTGTTTGTTCTTTGTCTGCCACTTCCTTTTCTCTGGAAGTAGCCTCTTTCCCCTGCGCAACTTTCTCCTGGGTGGAAGCCTTCTAGGCTTCCTTTTGTTTCTCTACTGCTGTTGTCTACGTGGTGGTATCCTTCACAACCTTACTTGTACCTGTGATCACATCTGATGGGGTTAGGCATTCACCTAGCCACTTGCCCACGATCTCTACTATGTATTCCTCAGCCACCAAGTAAGGCAACTTGTGCCATGTCTTCCAGGGATCCCTCCTTGCATGAACATATAGGTTGTGGAAATCGGCCTTGAATTCAACGAGGGGCTTGTACTGTGCATACAGTGTGGGTGACAGTCTCAGCCTTTGGCTAATCACCATCCATAGATCCATTTCAAATAGGACCCAAAATATCTTTGCCTTAGTGACTTGCACATGGTCCTTTGTAGCCCAGAGCGAAGCGAACTTTTCTACCTTCAGAAGGACCGACTCACGGGGAGGAAACTAACTATCTTTCAGAGTCCTCCAAGCCACCAATGTTATCAGTAATAACAACTAGGTTTAATGAAACGCCTTGCCCTCATCTTGGGCCTCCCTAATTTTCTCCAATAATTCCTTACAAAAGTATTGAGGCTAGTTATACTGGACCCCTTTGGTGCACTGCATAGCCAAAGAAATGACAGGCGGCCAGAACTTCATTTGCATTACATTTACACATGATCTTGCCTGCTATTATTTGCGTGGTGAACTACACAACAAGATCCAAAATAGAGCAGATAGAATATCCATGCGACTTCTTTATTAGGCCAAAATTGCTCTTCATCTGGTCCATGAGTTTCTTCTCCTGTGTTTTTCCCCCAAACGCCTCTGTTGGATCCACTCCTTGGTATGGAAATAAGGTGATCCAGTGAACCAACATGTCCATGATCAGGATGGTTTCTCCCATCCAGAGACACACTTCATGCACTAATGTTAGAATTTTTCATACACAAACGATGTTTGTGTTGGTGCGACTGAAATGCAGCACCCAGAGCATGTTCAGGAGCCCTTCAACCCTAAAACTAGCAACCCACTTCATCGACCCCAACCACGTAACCTCTGTTTCTTCGTAGTATACCTTGGATAGATATTTGGTTGGCCCCAGTTGAGGGAGCTTCTCATGATCCCCTAAGTCCCAATCTTCCATTTTGAGGGTCGGTATATGGGCTAACAAAGCGCCCTCAAACACCTTTTTCTCCAGCAATAGTGGTGTAGACACCATGAATTTTGCATTATCGGGATCTTTAGGAACTTTAGTTGTGGCCTTGTGCGGTTGGATATACTTCAGAAACCAAGTCATCAATTCACCTCCCTCAGCATCAATAGCCTCTATGCCTCCTTGCAGTTCTTCCTCCTCCAAATCCAATGGCTCAGATAGTTGCTGAGATCGATCCATCTTCCCCTTCTGGCAGGTTTCCGTGGGATTTTTCTGTGGTGACTGCCTCACCATGTCCTGCTACAATTTCTTCTGCTTCTTATATGTTGCCTTGAAGCAGAAGGCTAAGGAACATAAGGCTTAGGTTTGGGAGACCTAGGCGTCGTAGTCAAAAATCCCGGAAGGACAGATGGTGCTGCTTCTGTCTCAGGGGGAGTTGCAGTCATCCTGTCAAATATTATCTTACGGTGCCAATCAGGCAAGTTGGCAAACTCGGGATGTGAAAGAATTTCCTCCAACACTGACCCAGAAATACAGTGCAACACTTGGCACAAAGCAAGGTAAACAATCTCAATACAAACTCTTAGGAAGGAAAGTGTTCAAAATCAGGGCGACATGCTGTATTTATAGCTGAATTTGAATTTGAATCCAACTGTTCCCTAAAATATCCTATCATTAATGCATCTTTGGTGGCAAATTTCCAAATATATGCTACATAAATGCGTCTTACCCACTCCTCATAACGGAAATTCTTCCATCCAATCATCTACAGTGCATGTAACGATCACTTTTTGACAAGGTCACGTGGTACCAGGAATTTTGGTGCAGATTCTTCGGCGTAGCTCCCTTCTGCGCCTTACTTCCATCCATCGTGCAACCCTCTTGCTTCAGCTTTCCCACTTTTAGGCAGTGTAGTTTATACTCCCGTACTTCCTTGAAGTTGCCGGGAGTACTAAGACTACCCTGTCATCATATAGTCATTGTGCAGGGGCGAGATCACCCCTGTACAACTTCAATCAACTACCATTAATTTTTCTTGGAAGTAATCCATCGTTCAGCTTCACAAGTTGAACTGCACCACCATCGGTAATTTCCTTCACAACATAGGTGTTATATGGGAACAATGTCCACACGATGCTGCTATTCCCACTAAGATGGGTGGCTATCATAGAAACAAACAATCAAAGTCTACTATTGATTCCTTTTATGAAAATAGATGAGAGGAGAACCAAGAGGGCCAGCTTGACTCTTGCGCTCAATTCCCTCTCCTTCTTGATAGAGTTTTGTCCCTCGCTCTTTGTCTGCTCAGCTTCAAAAAGGACCTGTAGAATCAAAACAACATACTACTATGCAAGAAACAAGGATCTAAATTCATAAATAATGCAGGATCAGATGTACATTAACCATATACAAGTATATATAAACAAGTACACCAGAATATGGAAGGAAACAAGAATAGCTTTATTCAGATAAAAAGTAGCAAGAGGATTACAACCATGAGCAGCTCTGACCCAGCATCATCCTCCAGCTAAAAATCCCTTCTTCACCTCAAGCAAAGCTAGATCACCCAACACTGTGAATTTACACCAGAATACCAACAACACTTCTCTATAAGATACAAAATTCCAGCCTCTGGATCTCTGTGATGAGGGATCCATATATAAATGATTACAAAGAGGTGAGTCATCTTTTGGGATCTTGATTAGTGTCCTCTCTCTGATAGTTCCTACTTCCACTTGGAGAATGATGATCTCTTACTCATCCCTGGTCGAAAATGGAGTGGCAAGTGTCAAAGGGGAAGCTTCTGGAAGATTCCATGATCTTCCACCTCTCATTTTTGTCCCTGCCATTTGTCCATTCCCAACCATCGCACCCTACAGAGGAGCAAATCAGTATGCATCGCACCCTGTACATTGGGAAGGTGATATGCATTACACCCTCTGCATTGAGCTTTCAGTATGGTCCAGTTTTGACTATTTATGAGCAGTTTTCAGTGGAGAACTTCTAGGAGATGATGTAATCAGTTGACCTTGTTTCTTTAGGCAATGAAGCAACACTTTTAGGGACTTAACAGCCCTCAGTTTATGGACATTTGTGATTGGGGTTGAAATGCCCAAAAATGTCTATAACATTCATTGAGAGGACAAGTGGTGTAGGATTGTAGAGCTAGACAATGGATGCATCTTTCACTGTGGCAGTGGATTCTGGATTTCTTGAGAAGGAGGTGAATCCTGGTATTATTTTGAGGGTGGAGGTGTGATCCTCTGATTTCCTTGTTGATTGATACAGGCACCGTATCATTTTATTTGTTGGTTTAGAAAATGTGCATATGTATATGGATGTAAATACCATAATGAGTTGTGTTAGAAAGCTCTAATATGTGGTATGGCTATTATCTTGTCATGTTGATGTTTTTCTTTTGAGCAGGTTCTTCATTGTAAATACTACAACAAGCTAAGTTATAAAGCTCCATAGTCAATATGCTTGCTTTTTAACGGTTTTGTTGAGGTCATGGTGTGGTTTAACAATGAGGATGGTCTTCCCTAAGGTGGAGCGTTTTGTAATAGCCCTCGTGAAAAGTTCAAGTGATAAAAGTTCAAAAAATAAGACCACAGGTAAGGGACACTTATTCCAAGCTGAATGTTGGGCAAAGATATCTTAGTGGGCATCACTGGATGTGTGTTTTAGCCAAGGAAAATTGGAAAAGGCTAAGGCAAAGGCATTAAAAGGGAAAAAGGCATTTTTGGCACACTTATTTATGACAATAAAGGAAATTAAGTGAACAAGACGGGTAAAAGGTCATAGGTTGCATGTGAGGAGGAAAATGAAGAAATTAGAGACCTCATTGATAAAAAGGTTTCTAAGGATCAGTTGGTAGGCTCTTGGCTCAAGTTTAGTCAATGTAAGCTCTTTGTCAATTCAAGTTTGGAGCTCTCTCATTATTCTCTCTCTCTCTCTCTCACTCTTGGTCACTTAGATTTTTATTGGAGCACTCTAGATTTGGATCAAGTAAGGAAAAGAAACCAAAGGCAAAGGGAGGAAAGCAAGGATCAAGGAAAGGAAAACGGAATGAAGCAAATTCAATAGGAATACTTGTAGGTAACCTTTTTCATGTGTGCTTTCCTAGCTATTTTTGACTTACATGGCTTTGCATGTTGGTGTATGGGGATCTTGTTGTTGGTCGCATGTTTTTGTTGTGTTATGACAGTGGATTTTAGTTTAGCCTATCCTTTTTCTAGATGCCATGGTGTTGGGATGTTTATTTCTGTTTTTTGAGCTTTGGTTTGTCGGATGGATTTCAAAATCCGAGGTAGAGGTGGTCTCAAGTTCCATTCCCAAAGGCCTAGGAATCACTTCACCAGTTTTGTTAGGATACACAGTAATCCTGAGGGAGAAGTCTTGTTTTAGGGCCTATCGATATGGGTTTGGATTGCGGTAAATCCTAAGGGACTGGTATCGGTTTAGGGCCTAGTGATCCAGTTTGAATTGCGGTAAAGCCTGAGAGACAAGGAGACAGAAAATTCCTCAAGGATAGTGATGGATTCTGGATGGCATTGCAAGTTATGTTCGATTGTGATCGTAGCATCGATTTTGGTGTGATCACGGTTTGATGAAGGTGGAGGTGGTTTAACCTATGGATTCCCTTTGTTGTTCTTGGATTAGTTTTTCTATGAGATCCCACATTCATGCTTGGAATATGGCATAGGGGTGACTGGCTGAAAGAGAGATTTGGTTCAGCCATGTCTATGATCAGGTGGTACGTGGAAGTCCTAAACCTGGTCAGATTTGTCTATGATTAATAAAAGCTAAGTTCTCTTAATTTTTCATTGATTTATATGTGTATTTAATGATTTCAATATGTTTCATATTTATACAGTTTTATGTTGGTTATAAGCATGGTTGAATGACTAGTTCATGTCATGGCTATTTCATATATTTACTGTAACTGTTAAATGGACGGATGCAAGACCTAATTTATGATGTATTAGTTCAATGGAGAAGGAGGTGATCCTTCTAGTTATGTTTCATAAGTTGTTTTAGTCATTTATGCTCTGTCTTGTATCCTATACCTCTAGGTTGCATTGATGCCAAGTGTTTAACAAAATGTTAGTTCTGGTTGGGGGTGCTCAAGCCTAGTGTTGAACGTGATTTTTGCTTTATCAACATTTTTATTATGTTTTTAATGAATTTTGGAAGTTACAACAAGTTCTGGGCAGAGACTAGGATTCTGGGCTAGAAAAGTGACTTAAATCCTAGGGTCACTGGCATAAAATTGGAAATTTTGGTTCACACTCGCTGGTAGGCAGGCTTGTGAGAGTGACTTTAGGTTGTTGGTCACTCCCTTACCCATAGAATGAGAGTGACTATGGCCTAAGACTTACAGAATAACAATGGGACCTAGGGATAGGCTGTCTGAGTGGCTGACTTGTCTCCTGAGGGTTCTCTTGATGATGTTGGATGACTGTATGTGATGTTTCATCGATTCCACTTCCTTAAGGTGACATAGGAGATAAAATTGGATCATAGTAGCCTCTCTTCTCATGTTTACCCAGTTTACATGGTTACATTGGGTACATCTGGGATGGGGGTGTTACAGATTACAATCATTGATCAATAGTATGATCAATGATTGAGAATCCACAAAGAATTGGGAGGAAAGAAAATCTATTGTAGAGGCATTGCAAATTCATTAAAAAGTGGAGGAATCAAATTCATTAGATTGGAGACCCAATAGAAGCATGGAGATCTAGAGATATTGAAAGACCATAGGAGCATTGTGAGTGTAAATCTACAACAGTAACCAATTGCATAGAAAAGGAGCAGAAGACTTAGTTTTTTAAAAAGCTCAGTGGGAGATCGACACTTAACAGGAACTGAGGAAGAGAAGTGAGATTTTATCGAAAATATTCTGTCATATTTCAAAAGTTAGGATGATGTGGAAGAGTTGCGAGGACATGTCAAGTGTGAGAGATGTGGAGGAAGCCGAGATGATGTGTCAAGTTTGAAAATACTTCAAAGCGACAAGTTGACAAAAGATGGGAACAAGCCTTGCAAATGACAAGAACGTTTTTGTCCCCTAGAATCTGTCTATTGGGAGTTTCAAAAAGTGTGTAGCATTATAAAGTGTCAGGTTGACGTAAGACTAACTGATGTGTCCCAAAAGGTCTTCCCAAGAAGATGAAAGGAGGGAGTACATAAGAGAATGCGACAGTGACTAAGCATTGAGCAGATGTGGAAATGAGCTAGTGTGGAAAGTTCTTATATGATCTAGAACAAATTCATTGGTGTGCAATGACAAGGGCCTACAAAGGAATTTTGACTTTTCCTGGAGGTAAAAGGGTGTGTACACTTCAATAAAGGGTCAGATCCACTTTAGACAAAGGTTAAGTTTGATAGTTAATGGGAAAATCCACTTCTGGGAGTTCGTCTCCCAAAAGGAAAAGCCTTTGTGCAATATTGGGAAGAGTCAGGGTGACATGTAAAGTGATTATGCCGAAGGCATGAAATGGATGTCCTATAGAAAATAAAGGAAGCATAACCATGTGCATACGATCTGCATCCAATAAATATTGAGTTATCTTGGGAGATTGGAAGGAGTGCTCGTTAACAAAGGCTAGGGAATCCAAGGTTTGGTTATATGTTTTAGTCACAAGGTGGCTATTACAAAGGAGCTCAAATAAATGTAAGGAGCTTATGTTAATAATTATCCCCTTGCACTTGTTGTACAACTTCAAAGTCAAGGCTACAATGGTTTTATCTAGTGTTTGGGTTGCACACACACACACACACACACACACACACATATATATATATATTGTAATAACCTTGGTGAAAATTCCATGTAATAAAAGCTAATAAAGGAAAAATAATAACCAAGGATATGAGACACATATTTTAAGCTTAATGTTGGGCAAAACGTCCTAGTGTGGGTGTTAATTTGGTTTATTATGGCTATGGAAATTGGAAAAGGAAATGGAAAAGGCTTTGGAAAAGCATGAGGCATTAATTGGCATTTTATTTATGAAAATAATGGAAATTAGGAGAAAATGAAGGTGAAAGGTCAGAGGTTGCATGTGAGGAAGAAAATGAAGGAAAATAATGGAAAATGACAAAAATAGAGGCCTCATCAATAAAAAGGCTTCAGAGGATCAGTTCACAAACTTTTGTTAGTTCAGTTTTGGAGCTCTCATTCTACTCTCTCTCTCTCTCCCTCATACTCTTGGATACTTAGAGTTTCCTTGGATCAGTCTTGGAGGAGTGTGGCATACTTGGTATTTGGAGCAAGAACGCAAAAGAAGAGTAGGAAATCACAAGAGGACATTGGGATCAGTAGCTACAATGAGTTTTTCTTGAAAGTACTGAGTTGCATGTATGATTTCCTTCCTAGTTTTGGCATGCATGGCATATTCATGTGGTTTCTTGGTCATGATATCTCATTGGTATGCAAGATTGCCTGAATCGATAGTGGTTTTTCCTAGCCTTCACATTTCTTAGATAGTCATGGTCTTGGGGAGTCTTTCCCTTTTTCGTTATGGTTAGTATCATGTTCTTTTGGTTATGGATTGAGTTATTAGTTCCTTGAGCCTTGGTTGGACAAATGCTCTGGAGCCCTATAACATCTTGGATTGAGTTATTAGTCTTGGATCCTTGGTTGGACAAACGCTCTAGAGCCCTAGGTGGGTTGAGTTACTAGTCCTGGAGGCTTAGTTGGAATAAACACTTTGGAGCCCTAGAAAGCTTGGTTAGAGACCAATTTGGTTATGGTTAATGATGTTTGATCATGAGGTGGAATCACTGGTTTAGGGTTGAGGTGGTTTGGCCTCTAGAAGCCCTAGTTTATTTTCATGGATTGGTTCTATGAGGTTCCACATTCATGCTTGGAATATGGCACGAAGGTGATTGGCTGAAGAGAGATTTGGTTCAGCTAATCTATGTTCGGGTGGAACATGGAAGTCTTGAACCTAGTTGGCCTTTGCTTTCATCAATAAGAGCTATCTTTATCCCTGATATTTTATGGGTAACTATACTTGTTTATATGTGACTTATATGGTTGTTATATCCTTGATATTTATTTTGGTTATGAATGAGTTGTATGACAATGGAAATGTATGGCTCTCATCATTTTTTGGTTAATCACAAACTATACAATGAATATATAGCTTAATATATGGTCATCCAGTTATTGTGATGAGGCATCCATGCTTCTTAGATATTTTCAGATAATTATGAGGTCCTTATGCTTAGATATGTTGTTTAAACCTATATAATGCATATATTTGACACAATTGATGAAATTTTTGTCATGTATAGTAGGGGTCCATTCAATTCCTTGTTCAATTGTATGCATTTGTATCATTGTTTTGATGTTACTTTTCATTTCTAGAAGTTTCATGGAGTTCTGGGAAGTGGCCTAAGTCTTGACCTTGAAAAATTGGCACATAATTCAGAGTAGTTGGCACAAAAATACCTCGAAAAGTCCCCTGTCGTAGGCATGCCTTGCTATGGGAGAGACTGGAGGGTCCCAGTCGCATGCATCCCCATGTTAAGGGAGTGATTGAGTCTTTAATGTAGCCAAATGTAACTTTGCCTCAGGGGCTCATCACTTGGATGGTTTGGAGGGCTCCTAGGGTTCTGTTGCATGTGTATAAGGTTAGGTTGGCTATGTTCTATTGGTTCCACTTCCTTAACTGATATATATGGAGTTGAATCATATCATAGTAACTCTTCATCACATGTTTACCTCGATTGGCCGATTACTTGGGTAGATGTAGGAGGAGGGTGTTAAAGAGTGGTATCCAAGCATGTTTCTGTTCTCCTTGGGTGGTGTCTAGTTTTCGTTCCCCTTCCATGAATGTGTTGTCATATGTACATGTTAGTTTCATATAGGTCCTTGTTCTTATGGTCTATGTGCTTGTTGTGTATGCATGGCATTGGTCATGATTGCAGTGGTGTCAACATATGAAAGTTGATGGTGTCATTGTTGAATGTATTTGTTGTGAGTGTATGTCGATCATGCATTGGTTATATGTGTTAGTGTTCATATATTGGTATGCATACATTGGCATGGTGATAGTTTTCATGCATGAGGTGCATATGGAAAGAGGTTGTAGGATAGCAACCTAAGAAAAAAAGAAAAAGAAAAAGAGGGACCCAAGTGAGGGGCAGGGTCGAGAGTCCTATGGCGAAGGGCCGAGGTGGAAGGATGTGGGCCGAAGGGTTGAAGGGCTGAGGTGGAAGGATGTGGGCCAAGGTGGAAGGACAAAGGATGTGTGCTGAAGGTGGTAGGTTGAAGCTAGTAGGCCGAAACCAAAATTTAAAAAAGAAACGAGAACCCAGGTCAAGGGGCTCACCTATGGAGGTGGTGGGCTAAAGCCAAAAGTTAAAAAAGAAAAGGATAAGCTGAGGGCAGGGTCAAAGGGGCCAAAGGGTGGGGTTGAAGGAGCTGAGGGTTCAGGGAACACAAGCAGAGGTTCTAGTGGATGTTTGGTTGGAAGGTGGGGTGATGGGCCCCCATCAAGGAGGCATCTCCCAACAAGGTGGGTCGAAGGCTCAAGGCTCAAGGTGGGGCCCCATCTTACTATATGATGCAGGCTCAAGGAGGGGTCTCCCATCAAAGAGTGGTCTCCCATCGAGGTGTGTTGAAGGCTCAAGTTTGGCCGAAGGCTCAAGACTCAAGATGGGGCCCCATCTTACTATATGATGCATGCTCAAGGAGGGGCCCCTTGATGGGAGACAACCATGCATTGATAACATAATATACCTTGCAGGAAGAAGATAACAAAGAAGACTAGTGAGATGGTAGACTACAAATATTCTCCCTACAAATAAAATGAGCAACATGGTGTTGGGCACTCTTTTGACATAGAAAACACATTGACGAGTTTGAAGGAATAAATAAGGAGTTGAAAAGTAGATAATAACATAATCATGTAGCCATAGGAGAAATAAGAAGAAGTCAATGTAGTAATTCTTTAGGGTCTATCAGAATTGAAGAGGCAGGGACTATTAGCCTTGTTGGAAAATGGCCCAAAAATCAATCCAAATATGCTCTTTAAGTCTTCAAAAGATAGCAAAATCCTACCAAGGATAAAAACCAGCACATGATAAGAACCCTTAGAGTGGTGGAAAAGCACTAGCAGGAGGCTAAAACACATAAAAACAGTGAAAAACCATGTACCGGCGGCATACATTAAGAAATGCACAGAGGCCATCAAATTTGGTCGATCAACGACCCAGATCTATTCGGCAAATCACAATTGGCCAACACAAAGGAGGACTTAAGGTTGGGTGGAAGACACCCCCGATCAGCGATCTCCGATGATTAGATCAGCAAGTCACAATCAGTGGAGGCAAGCCAGCGAAGTAAGGGAAGACTAAGTGGAAATTGCGATGGCGATCAACGATGCAATGTGGACCATTGATCAAGTGCATAGATCGACTACCCACATCACATCACAACATCGCTTTCAAGGATTACAAAGAGCGCTAACCATGGGCCCAGGGCGTGAGCGATATGTGAGTGTGATCAATCGAATCACTATATCGCATCGGAAAAACTTTATGGAGTGGGGCCTTTGCACATGTATGCATGTGACCCAATGAACCAAACTCGATGGTGTTCTAAATAATATTTCATAAGATTTGAAATCCGCTAAAAGGCATTTTCATATGTATTTTGTGTATTTTCGTTATTTAACGAAATACAAAGGGGCAGCGATGATGCGATAAAACCCGGACCTAAAGTGGTTCAGAAATGAAATATATAATATTTCAGGTCCACCAAAGCAAATTTTGAATGTATTTCCTATGTTTTTGACATATTTCCAAATACAAAGGGAAGACTAGGAATAGGCCACTTTGCGACATGCAATAGCGACACAAAGGGCGGACCTGATAGAGGAGTAGGCCATATTTGAGGACTTTTAAAGTCCAAAATAAACAGAGATGGGCGGGATTTTACAATGTTGCAATGTTTTCTGTGTAAAATAGAAAAAAATCATGGTTATCATTTGAAAGGGGCCATTGTAGGGATTTCATAGCCCTGATAGCCATTCCATTGCAGGTACAGGTGACCAACCATCCTTAGAGGCGTTATGCAAAATATCTACATGTCAGAAGAGGGATTCATCTAGGAGACAGAGACCGGAAAGGGGAAAGGTGAACACACAGCTCATCCAAAACAAACAGAAGTGATCATGGGGCATCTCTGGCATGAGCAAGCTCCCTGCCAGCACAGAAAATTACCAGAATGAGGTTACTCTACTGTTAGAGAAGAAACCTTCGAACCCAAGCTGTCAGGGCATCAAACAGTTAAAAATACATAGGGATAGATTAAGACCTCTCAAGCATCAGAAGGCTCGAGAGCATTCTAAGAAGGCATATAAATATTTGTAAGTTCAGAGGAACAAGGGTTCAACTTTTGGAGACTGTGGATACTCTGTTCCTTGCAGCGTCTCATCTTCATTCTAATAATACAAGCTTCTTTTGTTGTTACATGTTCAATTCCCATTTTCTCCTCTATCATAAGCTTGCACTTGGATAGTCTATTCATGATTTATTATGTGTGTAATGCCAGATAACTGTCATCTTATCTCTACATTGATAAATTGGATTTGCAATTGAATAGGTTATTCATGTTTTCTTCTGTGTCTAATGCCAGATAACTGTCATCTTATCTTTGCATTGATAAATTAGATTTTCAAGCTTCATTTACTTCCTATAGCTAGCAATTCATATATGTTTATGTATTCATCTGCCAGTATAGTCAGTATTCTCCATCTATCCATTGAATCTATAAACTATTGAGAATTAGTGGTCTAAAGCCTTGTCAAGCTAAGGGTGTTCATGCATGTCTACAGTGAAAACAAAGTTGAAATGATTATCTAGCTTGATCCAAACCTTCATCCATTTCAATAGTTTCGAGAAAAATATTGAAGATTATATGTTACCAGGCACATCTTAGCTACAACCTAGGATAGCTTCCTGGAGTGATAACATAATTGGCGTCGTTTCCGGGGAGAGGAGACTAAAGCTCAGCTTCCCTGGGAGACGACACAAATCCAGCTTTGATGATAGACAAAGTATGGGCACTTTTTTTGTTGTAATCATCTATCTGGTGACTCTACTGAAGGACGAACATCTTGGCGACTCCACTTCATAGTTCTGGCTTAGTTTGTGAGGCATACTTGGAGAAATTCTCAGAAGCCACAAGTTGACCCAGTATCTGATCCTGAAAAAAATTATCAAAGAAAGAAAGGTATTGCAAAAAGGAGCATTAGATTCAGGTAAATCTAAACAATATTCTATATCCCTTCAAGAAAATCCTGTAATAGAACAAATACATGTTGAGAGTATAACTTCTAATACTAGCATCGAAGAAAAAATCTCAAAAATTCATAAAGCTCCTTATTCTTTAGGTTCTCCTTTTGTTGTAAGCCCAAAGGAAACCTCACCTCCTATCCATCATACTCCTTTAGTCTTGCCAGTCACTCCTCAGCCCTCTATCATTCAGACTGCCAGTACCCTTCTAGCCACCACAGCTATGGCAGGACCACAAGCACCTAGCAAAATGGAAAGAATCATAGTTGCTAGATATGGACCTCTAGTACTCCCCACTCATTTGAAAGCCATGCCTATTGGAGAATATCAAAAATATAGGCCTAAGTTCACTGGGACTGAAGGTGTTACAGCTGAAGAACATCTTGAATCATTCTATAGCTATGTTGATAACCTCGACATTAGTGAAGATGATGTTTGGATGAGAGTATTTGTCCAAACCCTAGATGGAGAGGCTAGAAAATGGTTCAGATTACTAACCCCAAGATCTATAGTAGATATTGAGGCGATATATGATGCATTCCTGAAGAATTGGGGGGTTTAGAGGAATCTCCTCTACTACCACACTGAGTTTGGGAACTTAAAGACGAAAAATGGTGAGTTGTTGTCTGATTTTAATAAGAGGTTTAACTGCATGTACAACAAGATACTAGCTGAAGTAAAACCCACCACTACCTCTACTAAACTCACCTATGCCAGTGCTTTTGATTCTGATTTCTGCCTACTTTTGAGGGAGAGGTGATGTGCTACTTTGGCTGATATGTAGGATGCATCCTTGGAAGTAGAATCAAACATTATGGCTGTAGAGAAGCTCAAGGGAAATATTGATAGAAGGAGACAAAGGGGCGAGTCTTCATCATCCTCAGATCCAAAGATAGATAAAATGACCAAGATGGTAGAGTCATTAGCCTCTAAGATCTCCAAATTAAAGGTTGAGCAGCACTCTGGGAAAGGAAGAGTTCCTAATACCTTTGCTCCTAGAAACCCAAATCCATATACAAGAGCTAATGAGAAATTGCAGATTCTGCAAAGAAGCAAAGATGCCAATGAAGACCAAAGGGTGAAGACCCCTTTTCAAAATGTAGTCATAAAAGAGAAGCAGTTTGATGAAGATGATGAGATCCATTGTATGGAAGAAAAAGGCAGTGCCCCTTTTTTGACCTTAGCTACCTATGAAAAGTCATTATTCAATGACCTGATCAGCCAAGAGTGGGACGGTGAAGTTGTTTCACAAACTAAAGATCGGCACAGATATAATCTGAGGTCGAAGATGAATAATGCTAAGGAAACTCCAATTCAAAGAGTTTATTTCCCTGCAATACATCAAGCTAATAAGCAGAAGTGACCAGTAGTTGATCCTATCATCCTCAAAGCTCCAGCCCACAAGGTAAGAGGCCTCGACAAGTTTCCTTCTCCTTTCAGTTTTGAATCAGAAATCCAAAAGCTAAGAATACCTATACCTATGATTGAATTAGTGAAGAATGAGTCCTTCAAGAAATCTATCCTCGAGGCCCTTGAGCCTAAAGCCATCCAAGCCTCCATCGATTATGTAAATCTGCAAGATAACAAACTAGCTATTATTCTCAGCCCAATGATTGAAAATTGTGAAGACAACTCCCCATCATTCTATGTTTCTCTGACTATTCATCACAAAATCCTTCAAAATTGCCTTTTGGTCACTAGAGCTAGCCATAATCTAATGCCCAAGGCTGTCATGGATAAATTGGGTCTTGACATTACCAAGCCTTATCATGACCTATTTTATTTTGACTCTAGAAAAGTGAAATGTCTGGGATTAATCAAGGACTTAGCCATCACTTTGTCTCAGTTGTCCATGAAGAGCATGATGATGGATATTGTCGTAGCAGATGTAACCCCCAAGTTTGGCATGTTTCTTTCCAAAGGTTGGATCAAGAGATTAGGTGGAACATTGCAAAATGATCTATCCTATGCTACGATCCCAGTTTTTGGAGGTGAGAGCAGGAGATTATATGAAGAATCTCAGTTGGCCTCCATGCAGCTTAAAAAACTAGTTTGTCAGATCACAAAGGAAGAAGGCCCATAGATTTGGGATATATTCTTTGATGGGGCTTGCTCTAAGGAAGCTACAGGGGCAAGTGTAGTCCTTGTGTCCCCCACACAGGAATGCATTCATTTATCTTTCATATTAACTTTTCAGGTCACAAATAACACAGCAGAGTACAAAGCCTTGATATTAGACTTAAACGCAGTGTAGTCCTTGTGTCCCCCACACAGGAATGCATTCATTTATCTTTCATATTAACTTTTCAGGTCACAAATAACACAACAGAGTATGAAGCCTTGATATTAGGCTTAAACGTTGCTAAAGAAATGGGCATCAAAGGTCTAAAAGTGTTTGGAGATGCAAACCTTATCGTTCAGTAGGTCAACAAAACTTTCTAAGAAAAGCATCCAAGGCTAAAAACATACAGAGATGAGGTGAAATATGGATCATCTCTGCCTCACAATGTCAAATACTGGAAATTTTTGAAGAGGATGATGAAATTAATAGGCTTTTACAAGTCTTTAATGAATTTACTGAAATGCACATTGACCAAGAGAAAGAAACCTTTGATAGAAAGGTAAAATGGGACAATTTTCAGTTTGGTGACTAGGTTCTCATATGGGATAAGTTGAAGGAAAAGAAGGGAAACCATGGTGAATTTGATGCCTTATGGACAAGTCTTTTTGTCATCACTCAAGTTCAGATGAGCAACATTTTCATTCTGCACAATTTAGAGGGGGAAGGTGTTTTTGATAGCCCAGTAAATGGGTGGTTCTTCAAACTTTATCTCATTTAAGGCTTTAAAACCTTGGTATTCTAAATATGTTTTTCAGTTTTTGTTTTGTTACAAAATAGACTCCATGCCCAATGGAATAATAGGAGGAAGATTTGATTTTGGTTTTACAGGAAAGGCTTTGTTCTATAGTTCTTGAAACCTCACAAGGAGACTTTCATCCCTAGAAAGAGCCAGTGTTAGCCTTGTTGGCAAATGGCCCAAAAATGAATCCAAATATGCTCTTTAAGTCTTCAAAAGACAGCAAAATCCTGCCAAGGATAAAAACCAGCGTAGGAGAAGAACCCTTAGAGTGGTGAAAAAGCACTATGGGGAGGCTAAAACACATAAAAATAGTGAAAAACCATGTACGGAGACATACACAGAGAAATGCACAGCAGCCATCAGATATGGCCAATCAACAACCCAAATCTATTCGAAAAATCACAATTGGCCAACACAGAGGAGGACTTAATTTTGGGCAAAAGACACCCCCAATCAGTGATCTCCGATGATCGGATCAGTGGGTCACAATCGGCAGAGGCAAGCCGGTGGAGTAAGGGAAGACTAAGTGGAACTTGTGATGGCAATCAGTGATGCAATGTGGACCGTTGATCAAGCACACAGATCGACAGCCCACATTGTGTCATAGGATCACTATCGGGGATTACAAGGAGTGCTAACCATGGGCCCAGGGCATGAGTGATATACGAGTGCAATCAATCGCATTGCTATATCACATCAGAGAAACATTATGGAGAAAGGGCTTTGCACATGTATGTGTGTGACACGATGAACCGAACCCGACGGTGTTCTAAATAATATTTCACAAGATTTGAAATCCACCGAAAGGCATTTTCATATGTATTTTGTGTATTTTCGTTATTTAACGAAATACAAAGGGGTGGCGACGATGCGATAAAACCCGGACCCAAAGTGGTTCATAAATGAAATATATAATATTTCAGGTCCACCAAAGCAAATTTTGAATGTATTTCTAGTGTTTTTGACATATTTCCAAATACAAAGGGAAGACTGGGA
The DNA here is from genome assembly GCA_000404065.3 of Pinus taeda. Lineage (NCBI taxonomy): Eukaryota > Viridiplantae > Streptophyta > Pinopsida > Pinales > Pinaceae > Pinus > Pinus taeda. The sequence goes on along the minus strand of APFE030054911.1, from coordinate 10,155 downwards.
ACATGCCACTTATGACATGCATAGTGACCCAAAGGGCAGACCCGATAGAGGAATAGGCCATATTTGAGAACTTTTGAAGTCTGAAATAAAGAGAGATGGGTGGGATTTTATAATGTTGCAACGTTTTCTGTTTAAAACAGAAAATAGTCATGGTTATCATTTGAAAGGGGTCATTGCAGGGATTTCATAGGCTCGATAGCCATTCCATTGTAGGTACAGGTGGCCAACCATCCTTAGAGGAATTATGCAAAATATCTACATGACAGAAGAGGGATTCGGCTAGGAGATAGAGGCCAGAAAGGGGAAATGCGACAACACAGCTCATCCAAAACAAATAGAAGTGATCGTGGGGCATCTCTGACATGAGCGAGCTCCCTACTAGCACAGCAAATTACCAGAATGAGGTTACTCTACTGTTAGAGAAGAAATCTCTGAACCCACGCTTGCCTAGTTAGGGCATCAAATAGTTAAGAAGACAGAGGGATAGATTAAGACCTCTCAAGCCTCAGAAGGCTCGAGAGCATTGTAAAAAGGCCTATAAATATTTGTAATTTCAGAGGAACAAGGGTTCAACTTCTGGAGACTGTGGATGCTCTATTCCTTGTAGCATCTCATCTTCGTTCCAGTAATACAATCTTTTTTTGTTGTTACATGTTCAATTCCCATTTTCTCCTCTATCGTAAGGTTGCACTTGGATAGTCTATTCATGTTTTCTTCTGTGTCTAATGCCAGATAACTATCATCTTATCTCTACATTGATAAACTGAATTTGCAATTGAATAGGTTATTCATGTTTTCTTCTATATCTAATGCCAAATAAATGTCATCTTATCTCTGCATTGATAAATTAGATTTGCAAGCTTCATTTACTTCCTGTAGCTAGCCATTCATATATTTTTATGTATGCATCTACCGGTACAGTCAGTATTCTCCATCTATCCATTGAATCTATAAATTATTGAGCATTAGCGGTCTAAAGCCTTGTCAATTTGAGGGTGTTCATGCATGTCTGGAGTGAAAATAGAGTTGAAATAGTTATCTGGCTTGATCCAAACCTTCATCCATTCCAATAGTTCCGAGAACAATATTGAAGATTATATGTTACCAGGCATCTTTGAGCTACAACTTAGGAGACCTTCCTGGAGTGATAACAAGACCAATTTGGATCATCTATGGATAGGAGGATAGGAATAATGGGGCATATGGTAAGAGATCTTGTAGCGAGCACAAGTCAGATAGAGATGACATGATTAGGGATGGAAAGTTCTTGGATACATTGGAAAAGAGAGTTGATGGACACAAGTACTATTATAGTTTTGGTTTTGACAAGTATCATGGTCATCATCGTTATCATCCTTATAGGAGGAGTGATAGGGGATATTTTCCAAATGAGTTCAAGAAAGAAAAGCCACCTACATTTGAGGGGGAAATGAAGAAATCACGGGATGTACAAGCATGGTTTCTTGGAATGAATGAGTTCTTTAGGATACATGATTACTCAAATAACATGAAGGCCAAACTAGGTACATTCAATCCTAAAGGTAAAGTAGATATCTGGTTGGAAGATGTAAAGAACATAAGAGATATTTATGAGGAGGAGTTGACTCAGAGTGAATTCGAGAGGCCATTTAGGAAGAAGTACCTATCAGAGAGGTACTATGATGATAGGGAAAAAGAGTTTTGTGAGATAAAGATGGGATATATGACTAATGAGGAGTACATTGGTAGATTTCTAGAGTGGTTAAGGTATGTGCCTTACCTCAAGCAAGAGAAGGACAAGATTCAAATATTCGTTAATGGGTTTTCGATAACATTTAAGGATAGGATTGAGTTTGATGAGCCTGGATCATTGGAGGACGCCATCTAGAAGCTAAAGAATTGTTATGAGAAATCAAAGCATAGATCTGAGACTAAACCAAAATGGAAAGGTAATAATAAGGATAAAGGGAAATGGGATATGAAATGGGAAAGTCCTCTGGACACAAGTAACAAAGAGGATGCAACGCCGCAAAATAATTTCAATGCATATGACAGAGGATAGGAATTTCGGTCTGATCAGAATAAGGGTGATGATAGGAAGCCTGTATCATGTTGGACTTTTGGTAATGATCATCATCAGAGAGATTTTCCACAACATTGGGATGGTAGACCACATATTTATAATTCCCAGGAGGCATAAATGGTTGGGGATGTTGGAAAGACTGTTCCTAGGATCTATGCAGCATTGGATAATAGGCAGGAAAATCACTAGGCGGTTTTTATCAAGGTGGATGGTAAGCTTTTTAATCAAGATTTCTATATTTTATTTGACCTTGGATCTAATTATAGTTATGTTAATCCTGACCTGGTGGATAAGTGTGGTTTGAATAAACAAGTGCATTTAGATTCTTGGTTAGTGCAGTTGGCTACAGGTGCAAAGAAGCAAGTTCATCATTAGGTAAGAGCTTGTGCATTTGATTTGACTAGTATGCATACATCTGCACATTTGAATGTATTTTCGTTGGGAACATATAATATGCTTTTGGGTATGGACTGGTTGTATCTTTACAGGACCAAGGTAGACTGTTATGGTAAATCTATTGATTTTTTGGATATTAATGGAGAACAAATAATCTTCCAGGGTAAGAATAAAGCAACTTCACTTAGGATGGTGACATCTATGTAGGCAAAGCACAGTCACATAAAAGGGTGTGTGTTATTTGGAGTGCATATTTATATTGAAAAACCGAAGGAATTTGAGGATGCGGATGTCTTAAGAAGGTACCAAATTTTACAATAGTTTCAAGATGTGCTTCCAGTAGAGATTTCAAAATTACTGCCTCAGAGGGAAATACAAATTTCTATTGAGTTGGTACCATGGGAAACACCAACATCAAATGTGTCGTACAGGATGATCACTCTAGAGTTGGTAGAGCTGAAGTTGCAGTTGAAGGAAATGCTTGATAAGGGATACATTAGGACAAGTCTTTCACCATGGGGTGCACCAATATTGTTTGTGAAGAATAAAGATGGTACTTTAATCTTGTACACTGATTACAGGAAGTTGAACAAGGTGACCATCAATAATAGGTATCCATTGTCAAGGATTGATGATTTGTTCCATTAATTGAAGGGAGCAGCAATGTTCTCGAATATTGATCTGAGATCCAGATATCATCAAGTATGCATAAAGGAAGATGACATTTACAAGACAACTTTCTAGACCAGGTATGAACATTATGAGTTTATTGTAGTTACTTTCAGTTCAACTAATGCTCCAACTACTTTTATGTGCTTGAATAGTATATTGCACCCTTACCTAGACAAGTTTGTTATTGTATTCATTGATGATCTATTGGTATATTCTAAAAATGAAGGAGGACATGTTGAACACTTAGAAGAAGTACTGAGATTGCTATGAGAGCATCAGTTGTATGTTAAGCTTAGCAAATGCAGTTTCTTTCAGACATAGGTACATTACTTGGGACATGTGGTTTCCAAGGAAGGAATAGCAGTAGATTCAGAGAAGATAAGGGTTATCATGGAGTGGACAAATCCTAGGAATGTTGATGATGTAAGATCATTTATGGCATTAGTAGGTTATTACAAGAGGTTCATCAGTAACTCCTCATGGATTGCATGTCCTAGTACATCATCGCAAAGGAAAGGTAAGAAGTTTGAATGGATAGAGGAATGTGCAGTAAGTTTTGAGCAATTGAAACAATTGTTGACACATGCTCCAGTGCTAAATATTGCAGATCTAGACAAATAATTTGTCGTATGCATAGATGCTTGCAAAATAGGACTTGGTGGAGTCCTTATATAGGAGGGACATGTAGTATGCTATGAGTCATAGAAACTAAATGAGCACGTGCAAAATTATCTAACACATGATCTTGAGTTGATATAAATCATCCATACATTAAAGATGTGGAGGCACTATCTTCTTGGCAGGAGGTTTGTACTAATAAGTGATCATAGTTGACTGAGGCATCTATTTTACCAACCAAATCTGAATTCCAGACAAGCTAGATGGTTGGCCATGATCAATGAGTTTGATTTTGAGATCAAGTACATTAAAGATAAAGAGAACAAGGTTGCAGATGCTCTTAGCAGATAGATATAGGTGAACCACATAGAAACTATGAGTTCTTATGGGACATATTTACAAGTGCAGACCTTAGAGGAAGTTCAACAGGATAATAGGTACATGGAGATCAAGCACAAGTTATAGCAGAGTATAGGTATAGGTGCAGGTGTAGGTGCACAGGACGTGGACTATCGTCTAACAGTAGATGGCTTGATCATATTTAGGGATAGGATATATTTTCAAGATGACAATAAGCTTATGAAGCTTATCTTGAGATATTTTCATGTGAAACCATATTCAAGTCACCTGGGATATCATAAGTCATTGACTATAGTGAAGAAGTTCTACTACTAACCGAACTTGAAGAAAGAAGTGGCAGAGTTTGTGGAAAGATGCTTGAATTTTCAACAGGCAAAGGCAAAGTGTAAGCATCTAGGTGGGTTACTACAACTGATGTCGATTCCAAAGTGGAAATGGGAGGTAATTTCCATGGACTTCATCATAGGAAGTCAAGAACATCTAGAAAGAATGTTTCCATCATGATTGTGGTGGATAGGTTGACTACATCAGCACACTTCATTCTAGTGAAATTTACCCATTCAGTTAGTGATGTAGCACAAGTTTTCATCAAAGATGTAGTGAGGTTCCATGGTGTTCCAAAGAAGATTATGTCAAACTGGGATGCTATGTTCACTTCTACATTCTAGAAAGAGTTATTTATAGGTTTGGGTACCGCTATGGGGTAAAATGCACGAGATGAAAACTACCCTTGAAAGTCTTCCCGAGACTTCCGACAGACCGTAAGGTTATTTGCAAAAGGTACCTGTTACACACATGTTCATCTATCTAACTTATATTGACAGGATATGGAGAAAGGATCACCTTTAGTTCTTTCTAGATTCGCTTGGGGATCTCCGTGCAGTAAGAAGAACTCCTCTTGACCGACTCCAAGATGATTCCTACACAAAAGAATGAAGCAAACCAATCACAACATATACTTCTAACAATTAATGTAAGAATCCGTAACAAACATGTATAAATGTGTAACTAATCTACTCAACATAACAAGCATTAGAATGAAAAAATAAATGCACAATATCACTGACACTTTGAGTAGTGGAACACAACCGCAATCCTATATTCAGAAGAGTGATTACAACAACCCTGTTGTATTAGCCTTCCTTATCCCTTCTTCCTCTCTCTCTCTCCTTCTTTCAGCTATCTCCTTTAAGAATATGACAATATCACAATAGCACCATGTACTATCCTTCTAAATGCTCTAACCATTGTGCAATGGCCCTCTCATTGCTTAAATGGCAATCGAATTAGGGCTTCCCAACTCCACCTGTAGTTCATTTGGGTAAAAACCATGAACCTAACTCTTTTACCACCTTTTTCCCATTTGCCTCTGTTTTCGAAATAGAATTTCTCCAAATATCTTGATTTTTGGAGTTTCCCCACTTTTCTTGCACAAATTTAGGGAAATAATATCTAGATATTTTATGGCAGATTCGTTGGCATAACCACTTGAGCATCATTGAAGTTCACTAACGCTCCCCCTGGTCTAATAACATGAGTTAGAAGGTGACTAACACTCCTTTATGCTTGTAAACAAGCTTTATAAAGCAGGTTGTCAATGTACAAAGAGCGTTAGTGTGGATTCTAGGCCTACAACTGTGGTCATTCTTTCAGTCATCTTGTCCTTCTCCTCTGAGTTGATTAGGAGGTCAATTTGTCCTATAACAGATGCCCCCTAAAGTATGAGATCAGAGGCAGAGACGATGGCTGAAATACTTTATGAAAATAATGTAATTTCCTGTCAAAATCTTTGTAGAGAGAGAGGAGTGTCAGGCGATAAGGAAAACCTGATACAACAAAATTACATATATATGAACTGCTAAAATCATGTCTTGAGTCAGGAATTCCCATGCTCAGTAGCTATGTCAGAGTAACTTTCTCCTCAGAGATATAACAATGCTAGCCACCAACATGGCACAGGGCATATCCAGTGTCATAATAGATTATCCTGAAATGGCTTTCTTCAAAGAACAATTTTGCAGCTTGGGAGAGGAAACAAGGCTGAATGATGCAAGCCTCTACCCAAGGTCTTGATTCTTGCTTCACCGAATAGCATAGATTGGTACATGTGATAAATGAGTTGACGTCAAACATGCACGAAATCATCTAATTACCAGCCAATAATGGAGACTATTAACAGATGCGAGGAAGGCCACCGATAATGGTGACGGTCTCCAAGATGCACAGTGCAAACTAGCGAATGTGAAAGATTTTTTGTCATCGAACACTCGTAGAATCAATTAACCAGGAGCCATTGATGAAAACCATTGATCAAGCACAAGGTAACCTACCACTAATGTCTGCAAGCACCAAGGCACTGAATGTGTTTCCGGGTTATCTTCCTAGATAGAGTGTTGAAGTCGATAAGAAGGAACTTGTTGAAAGGTAGGGAATGACATGTCCTACATCAGTCGACACGAAATCGGACAAGGATGATTTTGTTTTCTGAAGAATCTTTTGAGCTTTTGGGTATAAACAATGGAGGGCATGATGAAAGGATATGTAGGGTCAGTTGATTGAGGAAACAAGTAGGGACCCTTGAACAATAGAAGGCATGACAATGGTTTTAACCAGACAACACTAGACTCATGAACACTACGGACTGTTTAAGATACAAAGATGCAATGGCATCAGGGTATATAGGCTAAAAACTATGAGCTGAAACTAGATCAAAAAAGAGGTGCTCAAAGCATCGTTTACATATGTTTAACGAGTGCAAATGATGAAAAACTCGGGGATGTTTGTATTGTTTAAAGAGTGATAAAATATCCCAAAAAAGTGCTTTACAGGTTGTGGGATATATGTTTAACGAGCTCTACCACAAAAACTCGGAGGTGTTTATATTTTTTAAAGAGCAATAAAATGTCTCCAAAAGTGCTCTATTTATCATTGCATAGATTTAATTAGCACAAGGACAAAAGCTCGGGGATTTTTATATTTTTTAAAGAGCAATAAAATATCCCTAGCAGTGCTCTAAAAAGTCTTGCATGCAGCTTTTACTACTTTTCATTCCTAAAGTACTTTCATCAAAAGTAGTAAAAAAGTAGTAATTCCTATTATCTGGGTTTATGCATGATAAAAAATCATGTAGAATGGACTATTCCTCTTTAATGATTTTTCAAAAAATCATGTCTCTCTCAGTTATATAAAGAAATGCTTTGAGCTTTCACATGCATCATTTTCACTATTTTGAAGTTTGTGAGAGCTAGTTGGAGCTAAAGAGGAGCAAATTTTCCGCGGACCATTGCAGGAGATCCAGGCAACCATTCGATGTGCCATCAGTCCTAGGTGAGAGCTAAAACCTTTCTCTATGCTTTATTAAACCTTTTTTTATCAGTTTTGTGGGTGGAAATTTGAAAATATGAGGTGCCCTAGAGCCATGTTTGTGCACTAATGCCCTCCAGCAGGCCAGTAGGGAGCATTAAACGCTCTGTACGAGCCATGGGAGGGCGTTAATCCTCCCTGTGCAACACTGGGAGGGGCGTTAAGGTAGCAGGGTGCATTTGAAACCCTCATGCATGGATTCCTTAAGTGATTTTGCCCCATTTTTGTTAGAAAATTATATATTACGGAGCAATGGAACACATAAAATATTGCAGAAATATAAACACAGAAAACGCACAAAACAAGAGAGACACAGATATACGTGGTTCACCCAGTTTGGGCTACGTCCACCTCGAACAGCCAGTCCTTCCTTTCGATTATCCA
>APFE030054909.1:0-18908 GCA_000404065.3 Pinus taeda | reverse complement strand
TAGGTTAGGTTAGGCTAGGCTAGGCTAGGCTAGGCTAGCCTAAGTTAACCTAGGATAGGTTACACTCGCTAGGTTAGCATAAGCTAAGTTAGTCTAGGATTGGTTAGTCTAGGATAGATTATGCTAGGTTAGGCTAAGATTGGTTAGGCTAGTTCAGGGTAGTATAGGTTCGGCTAGGCTAGGTTATGCTAGTTTATGATAGGCCTCGCTAGCTCAAGCTAGTTTAGGCTAGTGTAGGATATGGTAGGCTACGCTAGGCTAGCTTAAGCTAAGGTAGGCCATGCTAGGTTAGTCTTCGAAAGGCTAGGTTATGCTACGCTTGGTTAGGTTAAGCTAGGCTAGGCCAAGCTAGTATAGGTTAGCATTGGCCAGGCACGCTAACCTAGGATAGGTTACGCTAGGCTAAGCTATGTTGGGATAGGCTAGGTTAAGGCAGGCTAGGTTAGTTTAGGCTACACTAGGCTAGGTTAGGTTAGATTAGGTAAGGCTAGCTTAGGCAAGGCTAGGTTGGGCTAGTTTAGGATATGTTAGGCTAGGCTGGGTTGGGCTAGGCTAGGTTAGATTAAGCTTAGTTAGGCTAGGCTACATTATTATAGGCAAGGCTAGCTTAGGCTAAGCTAGACTAGGCCAAGCAAGGCTAAGGTAGGGTAGGCTAGGTGAGTGAAGAGTAGGCTAGTGTAGGCTAGGCTAGGCTAGGTTACGCTAGGCAAGCCTAGGCTAAGTTACGCTACGCTAGGCTAGGATAGGCTAGGGTAGGTTAGGCTAGGCTAGGCTAGGTTAGATTAGTTAGGCTAGGCTAGGTTAGGTTAGGTTATGTTAGGATAATTTAGGTTAAGAAGGCTGCTTAGGTCTGGTAGGCTACTTAGGTCTGGTAGGCTAGGAAGGCTAGGTAGGTTCACTAGGCTAGGTAGCTTTGTTAGGCTACGTAGTCTTCGTTAGGTTAAGTTAGGTAGGCTGAACTAGGCTAGGCTAGGCTAGGCTACGGTATGCTAGTTCAGGCTACACTAGCTTAGCTTAGGTTGAGCTAGGCTAGCCTCAACTAGGTTAGGTTAGGTTAGGTTAGGGTTGGTTAGGCTACGCTAGGTTAGGTAAGGTTGGGCTAAGTTAGGTTAGGTTAGGCTAGTCTATATAGGGTTAGGCTTGGCTACAGTAAACTAGGCTAACTCAAGCTCGGCCACCCTAGCTTAGGCTAGGCAAGGCTAGCCTACCCTAGGGTACCTTAGGCTAGGCTAGTCTAGGCAAGGTTAGGCTAGGTTACACTAACTAGGTAAGGTTATGTTAGGCTAGGTTAGGTTGGGCTACGCTAGGTTGGGCTAGTAAAGGTTAGGCTAGTTTAGGCTAGGTTAGGCTAGGCTAGGATAAGTTAGGTTCAACTAGGCTAGGATAACCTTGGTTCAACTAGGTTATGCTAGCTTAGACTAAGTTAGGCTAGGCTAGGATAGGCCAGATTAGGCTAGGCAAGGTTAGGCTAGGGTAGGCTAGGGTAGGTTAGGTACGGTTGGCTAGCTAGCCTAAACTAAGTTTTATGCTAGGTTAGGCTAGATTAGGGGATGCTAGGCTAGGCTATGCTATGTTAGGTTAGGATAGGTTAGGGGAGGTTAGGCTAAGCTAGGCTAGTTTAAGCTAGGTTAGGCTAGGCTTGTCTAGGTTAGGTTGTGTTAGGATAAATTAGGTTAGTTAGGCTAGGTAGGTCGTGTAGGCTAGATAGGCTTGGTTAGGATACGTTAGATAGGCCAGGTAAGTTAGGTATACATGGTTAGATTAGGTTAGGTTCAATAGCCCAAGTAGGTCATGTTACGTAAGTCTAAGTTAGGCTAGGATATGATAGGTATGGTTAGGGTATGTTAGTTTAAGCTAGGATAAACTAGGATGGATTAGGCCAACGTAGGTTAGGTTAAGCTACACTAGGATAAGCTAGTTTAGGTTAGTCATGGTTAAGCTAGGCTAGGTTAGTTTAGGCTAGGTTAGGTTAGTCTAGGCCAGTTTATGTGAAGCTAGGTTAGGCTAGGCTAGGGTAGACTCTGATACGCTATGCTATACGTGGCTAGGTAGGCTAGGTTCGTCTGGGCTATGGTAAGTTTGGTTAAGATATTCTAGAGTAGGTTGGAATAAAATAGTTTAGTGTAAGATATAGTAAGCTAGGTTAAGTTAGGATGGGTTAGTCTAGGCTACGTTAGGGTAGCTTATGTTAGGTTAGGCTAGGTTAGGCTAGGGTAGGATAAGCCAAGCCATGCTAGCTTAGGTTAGGTTGGGTTAGGCAAGGCAAGTCTAGGCAATGCAAGACTTAGGATATGATAGGATAGGCTAGACTAGGATATGCTAGTCGAAGGTAGGCTAGGTTAGTCTAGGCTAGGATAGGGTAGGCTAGCATAGGCTAGGTTAGGTTATGCTAGGGTATATTAGGCCATGATAGATTAGGCTAGGTTAGGCTATGCTAGGTTGAGTTAGTTTAGGATAGGCTAGGTTAGGCTACGCTAGGCTAGCTTAAACTAACGTAGGCTAGGCTACGGTAGTCTAGTAATGGTTAAGTTAGGGCAGGGAAGGCTAGGCTAGGTTAACCTAGGCTAGGCTAGGTTAACCTAGGCTAGGCTAGGTATTGCTATGTTAGGAGAGGCTAGACAAGGCTAGTCTAGGCAAGGTTAGGCTAGGCAAGGCAAGGCTAGGCTAGGATAGGATAGGCTATGTAAGGTAGGCTAGGCAAGGCTAGATTAGGCTAGGCTAGGCTAGCTCAAGGTATGTTAGGATCAGTTAGGTTAGGTAGTCTAGGTAGGCCTAGTAGGTCCAGTAGGCTATGTAGGCCTGGAAAGGCTAGGCTAGGCTAAGCTATGTTAGGTTAAGCTAGGATAGGTTAGGTTAGGTTAGGCTAAGATAGGCTAGGCAAGTTTAAGCTAGGCTAGGCTAGGTCTCGTGGGTCTGGTAAGCTAGTCTAGTCTAGATAGGCTAGGTAAGGCTCCATCTCTCTCAATCATCTCTCTCCCATTCACCCCTCTCCCTCTCTTTCTCTCTATATCACCATTGCCCCCTGCCTCTCTCCTTCCTAAGCCTAAAACTTCAATCATAAATCTAATTTTTAAACCTGATGGATTCAGAGAGTGGAGCAGAACAAGGCATGAGTAGTAATAAACTAAATGGGTTTCATGGTGAACAAGGCTAGTTAAAATATAAATAAAAACAAAATAAAATCAAGAAATCAATGCTAAAATGAACTGAAATCAAGAATGACTACGTAAGATATAAATAAAACCAAACTAAAATCAAGAAATATTTTCTGAGTATAACGAAAAGCTACCTAAAATTAGAAATCTAGGTATGACAGAGATGCAAGTTAAACAACTCGAGAGTCTTAATATCATAAAATTAAATAGGATTAAAGAAAACTACACTAAAAATAATAATCTACAAACTGCATTTAGTTTTGTAAAAGCAGATGCCTATTGAATTTGTAAAAACAATTTTCCTACATTTGCCTCGATAAAAAAACAATCTTAGACTCTAACAACAACAGAACCTCAATTTTGAGCGATAAGAAGAAGGTGCAAGGAATTGAGTTGAGTCAGATTTGTTCCAAGTCACAATTTGAATGTCCATCGAAATCGTTTGGAAGTGTTTATGAATTCGCTTGGCCGTGCTTTTGAAATTGTAGATTTATTGAAAGACAACCAATTTCCACATGATCAACGACCTACTGTAAAATAGGAGGCCTAGATCATCGAAATAGATCAAGGAATTTAACTCTCAAGTCTTCGATTAATGTTAATTTAACTGTTGAAATAGATTGTTGTTGATTTAATTCTCAAAACACTCACAGAATATTCTATCGCTTGCTCAAATAAATAACACTGCACAGAATGGATGAAGAACGAGCCCCATCCCCATCTAAACACACAGATGCATATGCGTCAAGGACAAAATATTCTATCGCTTGGCCAAATAAACAGCATTGCACAGAATGGATGAAGAACGAGTGCCATCCCTATCTAAACACGTAGATGCATATGCGTCAAGGACATTACAATAGATTCATGAACATCTAAACATACAGATGCATACGCGTTAAAGCCTTTAAGAATGCGTTCAAGAAATTGTAGTGGTTGTATGACCTCTACGCAAGCTATTGTAATGGCTCTTGTTTTGAGAATCCTTAGTCTCTTTGCCTTTCTCTCAAGCTTTTTGGCTTCGTTATAACTGCAAGGTCACTACCTTTTGCGCTTTCTTCTGCTTAAAATCTTTTACCATTTTGCTTTCTTGATTTTGTCCTTAATTTTGTGATTAGAATACTTTTCTTTGCTTTTTTGCTGTATTATCAAGGCAACCTCATTGGCTTTTTTTTCCTGGCTTGATTTTCTGGTGTTTTGTTTTCTAGTTCGTTTAGATTTTCCGGTGTTTTGTTTCTAGGTCATTTTATTCATCTCTATTTTTTAAAAGCCTTTCTTGATTTTCCGGTGTTCGTTTTCTGGTTCTTTTTATTCATCTTCATTTGCATTTGTTTGGATTCTTTTTGTTTTGTGTATTTTTCTTGTATTTTATTAATTTATGAAATAAATATAAAAATATACTTTTTATTTATTTAAATATATATTTATTTATTTTTAATGCACATATAAATTATATTTATTGATTAAACATTTAAGTATTTTGTTTTCTTTGATTTTTTTTTAATTTTTTTTAATTTCAATATATCAAATATCAACGGAACAAATAAAATATATTTCTCAAATATATTAAAAACCTACAACTTACCATGAAAACATTATTATTTTTTAACTCGTAAACTAATTATTATTATTTAATTTATGTGATTCTATATTAATGATTTTTAATTTTTTGTATTAAATTTTTTCATTTTTAATTCCCTTTATTGGAATTTGTCATTTCAATCATTTTTTAAATTAATCATTTTGAGACTATGCTTTGAATTGAAAGATATCAAGACTATGATTTAAAATAGCTTTTTACCAAATGACGATTAAAAATTTACTGTGCGTATTACTTCTCACCACATGTAAGAATTAGATAAAAGTGAAAACCCATATCAAGATAAGAGAAAAATGAATTTCAAAATGAAAAAAATATTGGAACTTGGCTACGAGTTTAGATTCTAAAATGCAAAACTTTCAATTTAAATGGTGCCAAACACTGCTTCATTCTAACCCAAAAAAGTGATGAAACGTGGATGCATTCTTTTTTAATTTTGGATCATATAGTAGTGGCTTACATTATATATTTTTTTCTTAAGCTTGGTAGATCCTTCTTTTTCATTAATTATAGAGCAAATTTACACCACATAGAATTGGCTAGGTGGCCTCAACTTTGGGAAAGCAAGTCTGTCGGCCACCTATTAGCATTATTTTTCATCCAGTAGGAAAAAATCTTAAGCCTTTCTAACCAAGCAATATAAGTTTCTGATTCTTGTCCACTAACATACTATAGAGTTCTACACACATATATAATTGCGTAGAAAAATTTAAAATCTATCTGCATATACAAACAAAACTATTAGAATGTAGGCAAGCTAATCATGTTGTTAAGTTGATGTTGATTCCCTTGGTGCTAGATCATTGGCATTCATACCAAGCAACTCTCTTTGGACCAAGACATGGCAAGTGCTACTTAATTTGGTCACAACACACGTCATGTTTGTGTAGTTGAAACTGCACCTTTCAAAATTCCTTCTTGTAATTCGGCATTCCTTGAACTCTGACTACCATGCCTACTCAAATTTTCTCCATTGCCTTTCTGAGAAGGCTTTTCATCAACCAGTATAGGTAGAGGGTATGCTTAAATTGGACGACTCTACCTCTTGTATTTCCAGGGTCCAGGATGAGGAAGCTATAGTCCTCCAATTTTGTATTTGTCTCACTCTAATGCTCCAATTTTGCTTCCCATTCTTCTAAGAAATTTCAAATATCCTCATTGGTTCCCTCTTCATAAGCAATTATCACTTAACTAATTATCCTTTCGACAAACTTCCAACCCACCGACCACCCATATGTCCACGTTTTGTGTCACGCCTTGTTGCACGAGGTTTCTTACTGTGGCCTCTAATTTTAGGAGGTCATGCCATGGTCTCTTTGGCCCAATCCTATATAGTGAAGCAAACTGTAACTTGATTAAACTTAAAAGTATTACAACAAGGTGCATGCACACAGGTAGTAAGCTTGTGATGCTCCATCCCACTACCTTCAAAACGCCTCTGTCAATTGCACTACCATTCCCCTCGTGGTTGCATGCGAGTTCCATACAAGGGACTCGCTCATGACCTGCACGAGAGGTTACATTTCATAAAATATGCCCCCCATAAGCAACGGTCCAACATGCATTTCCTTCCCAAACCCAAGGAAAGAGGTGGAACTACCTACGGGTCGTTGTCCTAACCTGGCTAGCATGCCCATTTTTATCCACCTAGTTAGAAGAAAGAGGACCAAAAATAGGTATCTGCTCATCCCTGAGCCCCATAATGCCACCATTGCGAGTCCTCTTACCATAGCCAATCTCAATTCCCTTCTAGGCTTCTCTCCCTTAGTAATTTGCCTCGTTCTCCCCCATTATGAGGTTTCTACAAACCCACCTCCAACTGCACATGGTCATGTTACAGAGGTTTCCTCTCATAATGCAAGTGAACTTGCAAACATCCCCATATCCCAACCCCCTGTACTCTCTAGAAACAAACCTACATGCTTCAACACCATGCCCCCTACCCAGCACCATCAAAATTCCCATACGAGAGAGGAGAATCTCTAAGCAAAGTGAGATGGACAGGGTGCCTATCGGTTACAAAAGTAGAAAGCAGAAGTAGACACATGCCAATAACCTACGCCCCCAACCCCCCACATCCTTATGATCCATCCCTAGGATTTTAACCCTCTCCCTCAAATGAAAACCGAAACAAGGCAACATAATGAGATAAGAAAGATGGTCGATAACATACTATAATCCTTCACGTGCAGTCAATGGAGATGCTGCTACTTGTGGCGCCACAAAATCAACCCTTTGTTCTAGTCTCCTTACCCACAGTTCTCGGATACAAAAATCAAAATGATTTTGAATTGAGGCAATTACAACTCTGATACTCACTAGACTTATCTCTGGGGGACATAGAAACTCCAACACTTCCCTTCCACCCATTCCCACCTTTCCTATATGCAGTGACTTCCGTCATGCAAAGGGCCACCGTACCCATCGCCTCGAGCGTGTGGGGGGTGGTGGTTTTATACCTGGAATTACTAACCAATAATCCGATATTAATGTGGTAATTTTCTAGCTTGCACCCCAATCTGGGGTTTACATTATATCTTTTGAAATGTGTTTGACTTTTGATTTAAATGGTGCCAAACGTGGCTCCATTCTAAACCAACAAATGATGAAACATGGTTGGTTTTTTTTAACCATATAGCAGTGTGTTATATTATTTTTTTTAAATGTGTTTATTTCAAAATTCCAAATGAAATTGTGTCCAATGTGGCTTCATTCTCAACAAAAAAAAATATTAAAAAAATGAAACGTGGTTGCTTTCGTTATAAAATCTATATTAGTGGGCTATTTTACATTTTGGAATATGATTGTTTAAAAAATTTGAAATTTCTTGGCAGACAATACGAGAAGTGACAAGAGTTTCTAATTATTGGTATATTCAAGGAACTCTTCTTTAGTCTAGGCTTCTATTTATCCTTTGTGCATCAACACTTTTTATTTTCTTTTAAATGTTGAAATGAGAGTTTTCCTTCTACAATTATAATTTATATTTTCCAATTCTTATTATGATAAAGGGTTTTCATAGGTTCTACTAGTTTTGTCCAGTTGTTGTTGCTTCGTTTATTGTGGTTTGAAGAGGAATCCTATTTATTTTTTGTAAGGGTTTTATTATTCACTTTCGAGGTTTTAATGGCTCGTTGAAGGTTTTGGCTTTACAGATTAGGAATCCATAACATGTATCATAGCTTTAAGAGTGTTATGAGTCTATACGATTTTATGCATGGTTTTGTTTTGCATATTGAACATTATTCATTGTAACTTAGGGATGTTTTACATAGTGAGGGATTTTGATGGGTCTTTGTAATTTTGCATGATGTGTTATAATCAATGATAAATATTATATTATTTGGTATTTTACTAGAGTTGTGCAAAGTTTGGGTATATCTTATAGCTTTATGAGATGAACAATTCGAACTTGTTCAACGCAACTGCATTAAATAATTTATATGTTAATAGAGATTTTCAATTTTTGTGTTAAATACAATGTAGACTATATATATTGAATTACGAGACAATCTTTTTTCCTTATCACATAAATTGTATATTGTGATCGATGGCAATGGATGCCCATATTCCTAGGAGAACAGATAAAGATAATGTAAGCATTTGCATTGAAGTAATTAAAATCTTGCCCATTTTCTAAATTATGAGGGTAGGATATGAACATATGGATGACTAGATCCACTGGCATTTTCAATAGTAGTTGATACCATCTCTTTGTGTTTCATTAATTATTTACATGATTGTCCATTCTCTTTAGAATTTGACAATCTTCATTAGCTTGTGAGATTAACACTTTAATTTGGTTAAATATAAAATTTAATAAAAGTTAAAGTTTAGATAAGTTTAAGCTAATTAGATTGGATTTTAATCTCTTAAGACAATTTCATTAATATATATTTTGAATCAACTACTTTTATTTTTACAATATTTTTTTTCTCTTCTATCTTTAATTAAATTAAATATAAAAATTAAAGTTTAGACAAATTAAACTATTTAATTTAGACTATAAAAAAAAAACCATATAAGTCAAATCAAATTTTTAACCATTCATAAATATTTACAAGAGTGTTTATAGTTTACCCAGAATCATAAACATTTCTTATTATATTATAGGGTTGGAACTTGTGAATAGTTAACGTTCTATTATTACACAACATTCATAATTAATCTACATTCACAACATTCATAATTAATCTAAATTCATTTTTTTTATTGAATATATCAATACCATTTTATTTATTAAAAATAATCCATGAATACTATATTTTTCAAAGTTTATACACATTTTATAAAATTTATTTTAGATAATTTAAAATATATATTTTATACTATTATTATATTAATTATTTTTATTAGACTAAAATATTAAAATAAATAAAGTTTAAATAATGTTTATAAAACTATCATTTCTATTATTAATAAAATAAATTTAAAATAGTTTAAATAAAAGAAAGTTTAATATGCTTATTACTACATGTAACAATAGTCTTATGTTCTTCCAAACGGTTTTGGTTTAAATTTGTTATGAGAATTTAGCTATTGAACAGTACAATTCTTCTTTTTGAAAAATTGTAAGGTAATAGAATTGCAATATAGTACAATTGTTAAAGAATAGATGACATAGTGTAGGAACGAGTTTGAAATCTAGGTTTTGAGTTTTTGATCAAGGTGAAGTTTCCTGTGAGAATTTAACCAATGTACGTTACAACTCTTCTTGTGAAATTATAATGTAATAGAACTGCAATGCAATACAATTGTTAAAGAATAACTAGCATAGTGCATGAATCACTTTCAAATTTAAGTTTTGAGTTTTAAATTAATATTTAATTAAAAATAACTAGCGTACATACATATCTTACAAATCTGGAAGTAAACAACTTTGTGTTTGAGTGTTGCCATCATTTCTTTTGAAACAGGACTTGGTTATTGAATATTACAATAATAATAATTCACATCAATCACGAATCATAAATTTTTACTATTACCGAATACCATATAAAAGCAATACTAATCAGTAAGTATTAAAAACATATATTTATAGATAAAAATGAGCATATTAAAACATAATTCAACCATATAAATCACAATTAATAAATCTATTATGAGTAAAATAAACAGAATAAAATGAGCTTAATTAATATACTCTATAAAATTAGGTTTAATATTAATATATTATTATCTATAAATACAAATATTACACATATATTAATATATCAAAAATTATACATTATTAGAAATACTTCTAATATTAATAACAATTACGATATAATATTAACATTAATAATAATTTATTTAATAATTTTATGTTATCACTAATATTCTATAATATTATTTTACACTGATAATAATATTAACATTAACTTATTAATAATAAGGTTAATATATTCTTAATTATTATTTAGGTAATAATATTATTAAATGTAATCATTTAATATATTTTGTAACACCATTGTTAATGTGACTTACATAATCATTAATGGTTAATCTTAGTTGCTTATAATTGATCATTTTCAATATTATTAAACACTAACAATTACAGTAAGTCATAATTAATCATTTATAAATATATTAAGTCACATGAAATATTAATAGTTTGATTATTAACTAATATATAAAACCATAATTTATGAATATGAATGTTATTCATTATTTATTAATATTATTACATTAAAGCCTTAATATAAGTAATATAAATAACAACATTTTTATTATATTAGTCAATATAATATATATTAATGTTCATTTTAATATATTAATACTAGTATAAATATATTACATCTACTTAGACACCTCCCCAATAATGATGCCAAAAAGTGATGAGCCTCAGCATTGCAGCAAGAATTCTACAACTCCATTGTCTATGAGCTTTACTTTATCGACCCGGGGTTCGTACAAAATTGGAGGTGACTGTACTATATACACAGTAGATGCACCATTCTACTTATGTCACTTCCCAACTAGGGCACTTGACCATTAGGGTTACAGATCATTCCTCTATTGGACTAAAGGTAGTCTGATTATTGATAGTGAAATGTAAAACTAGCTCTAATGTATTAAAAGTAAATGCGTGTCAATTCAAGAGATGAAAGTTGCTAACTTATAAATGCTATGAAATGACATAAATCATCTAGCTATAGAATGACCCAAACCACTTGCAGGAAGGAAATTATGCTAATGTTGCAATTTATCATCTAGCTACTAGGGATCCTTGAAAATAGGAAGTTATTCTATGATTTCAAAATTAAAACATGCATACATTAACTATCTCATTGACACATCTAGATTAGATAAAAGATATAACTCCTAGATTCAAAAATATAAAATCTAATGTTATCTAATCTTGTAGGGTGGAAAGGAATGAATATATTGGTATAGGTGGCATTTATGGTCATGTAGTCCAATCTTAGGCATTATCCTTCTCTTATAGTAGGCTATAGTACCATTTCAAGTCAAAAGAGGGTCAAAACATGTAGTTACATGTTCGCTATATGAAACTGCTACAGGATGTCCTGAACTACTATAGGATGTCATGTACTATTACAGGAAGTTGGCTGAGAGGTTTTGGAGAATAAAAATGGTGTGATGAAGTGTTGGAAGGATGCTTGACAATTGTGGAAGGTGAAGGGATGGTTGACATCACCCAAGGCCAAGCCTAGAACTCCAACAAATATGGATTTTCCTAAGACAACTTCCTCACTATGGATGGAAAAAAAAGGCTTGGAATATGGCTAGTATGCATCAACAAAAGATTAAGGAGACGTAGGTGGATTTGTTTATAGGTGTCCCTTCCTGCATATCAACAATCCCTGCAATAAAACGTGTCCCTCCTTTTATTTAAAAATTATTACAGGTCAACATGGAAAAACTGAGTTGAATTTAGAAAGTAGGATCTAACTATTGTTAATGACTAGATATGTGGAATAGTCTACCTTCTAATCTACAACAATCTTAAGAAGCGAACTAACAACTGCAAATATTTCCAAGGAATCGTAAATAGTTATCTAGCTAAGAATGAAACTTAACCTAGGTAATGAATAAGGGAAAAACTTTATTTTTGCATTGTGAGAGTGGGGTCCCCTAATCACGATCCCATACTGGAGATGAGATAGGGGTTGTTGTCACAATATTTTCTGGAATATTTTCCTTCACTAGAATGCAAGACTAATATACTCTTTAAGCTAATGAAAGCATGAATAAGAAACAAATTTGATCAAATTTCTAAGCTAAACAGAAAACATAAATAAAATTCAACAATAAATCAACGTTCTAAGCTAATGATATAGATACAAAAGAGAGGAGCTTCTACTACTAGTGTTGAGTCCTAACCAAAGAGATTCATGCCTCTAAGTCAACTCAATGCTGTATCGCAACAAAATTTCTCATTATCATAAATATGTAAAATACATCATAACAATAATAGTCAAATGTGGTTCAGCTTAATCGCCTGTTGGCTACAACAAAATTTTGAATCCTAATGAGTCCCTTAGCTTTCTTATTTATAAAGAAACTAGTGATACCAACAGCTCCTTAAAAAATAGGGATACTAGGTTCCCTAACTCGAGAATAACTCTTCCTTAAGTGGCACTGGCTTGGCTACCAATCAGCTCGACATGCTTGGTTGTGAGTCACATCAAGGTGATCATATAGTGGGAGGAATCTTGGACTGATTTGAGGAGTGAAGGAGCAAGAATACTTCCTATAATCTCTCCTTGGTTTCCTACTCTGAGTCCCTACACTCAAGTCAACCCAAAACTGCTCCAAGTTCCTGCATTTAATAGACATCAGGCCATACAACATAATAATTCATTTTTACTCTTCTCACAAAGAAAAATATAATAAATTTGTAAATAAATGTGAGAAAAGGAAATTTATTAAGGTTGACAGTGGCAATGTGGCCCATATAGTTTACCCATTGGTGAGCCTCATCACCAGACATTTGGCTAACTAGTCTTCCACCTCTTTCTTCATTCCTCACCAAATATTTTTTTTTTATTAAGGTTATTATCATTTTCGATATCACGGATAACACGCGTATGGTCTGTTATGTTATTTGTCCAGAGATAGTGTCTTAATTCCTCTGCCCTTCTTACTGCGCAACTCTATAATTTTTCAGGTAGTGTAACATTGTGCTCCTTGATTTTGATCCCCTCTCTTAAATTTTTTCCGCTCGTGGTCCTCGCTCAGCATGGTGTATCCATACAATGTCAAAATCGAGAAAATTTTAAAGAGAATAAGCGAGACTTTGGATCTGTGAATCCAAAGACCAAAGGACACAGCCAAGGCTGGGTGACCCAAGAAAATTCTTCAAAGCCACACAAAAATAACAACACTATGAAGTTAAACAAGGACATAGGAAAGTCGTGTGAGTTCCATAACACTCCCACTCGTCACACAAGCGAGTGTTGGACCAAGCAGTCACTGGTGGCTGAGTTGAAGTTTTCATAATCAGATGCATGTTCTGACCCTGAGTCAAAACCAGGCAAGCGGAATGGAAAAGGGAAGAAGATCATTGACGCAGAGCCTAGCTCTACTATTTCCACCACCAGGATCCAAAAGAATTAGCCTGAAGATCCAAAAGAGGGGGAGCATCTTTTCCACTCAGAAATTTGGGTGAAGGGTTTACAGATACAACTCATTTTCAACAGTGGCAACCAAAAAGAACCTCATTTCAGCAGAGATCATGAAGTGGTTAGGCCTACCGACTACACCACACTCGCAACTATACAATATCGAGTGGCTTCATGAAGGATGAGATCTCTGAGTCCACGAGTAATACGCCTTCCCTACAGCATGAAGCCCTTCGTAGATGAGGTGTTGTGTGATGTTGCACCGCTTGATGTTTGTGATGTATTATTAGGCCATCCATGCTTGTGGAGGTGACATGTTGTGTATGAGTCGAGGCCCCAATTTGTTATTATATTTTTGTGTAATTGATTATATAGGATACCAGAGGTAGCCCTGCTTACCACCACCTATTTTATCGCTGTTATCAAATGTAGCAAGCTCATCTCCTAGACTAGGAAATTCATTTTTTGTCTATTTCACTTCCAAAGTAAGGAGGAGATCATCACCACATCCATGACCCCCACCAAGGGTACCTCCACACAATAGCAACAGTAGAGGGATACGGTCATAAAAGAACATAGGAACAACTTCTCCTCACCCACATGGGTACAACACAAGTTTCAAAGGGGTGACAAATTCTGGTTGCATCTATAGAAAGAACACCTTACACATCAGAAGCCCAGACCACTCTCACATGGTTCTTAGAACATTAACAAGGCTGTGGGAAACAATTCTTTGGAGCACAAAATTCCTACATTCCTTCACTTGCACTGAGTGTTCAATTGCAATGCCCCCGACCATGCTTCTCACCATCACTAGACACATAAGGGATTGTAGAACAACTCACCCGGGACCAAGTTTAGTAGAAGTTTCCTCATGTCATGGAGGAACTCAACACAATGGGGACCATTTCTTCCTATGTGGGGAGGAATGATCTAGGTGGATGTTGGTGGCCACCCACCTATCCCACTTCAACCCCCACAACTGTCTCTTTTAGTTTTTCAGATTCCATAATTGTAGTACAATTTACTACTTTTAGCAGTTTTGCTTGGGTCCTGAACTTCCAGAGTTGTTTTGAGGCGGTAAACAATGTTTTTTGGCAAAACGAGGAGAAACTTGGGTGATAAATTCTCTTCCCAAAGTTATATTCCTCGGATAGATATTTCTAATGAGCTATTGTACATGTCAAACGAAGATCAGATGCCAATGTTATGACCCTAGGAAGTTGATGTACCAATTTACGCAAACGGGGCCCACAGATTGACATTTCATCTTCTGGGCAAGGGTTTTGAATGTTTAGGGTTTTCCATTGCTTCTCAAAAATAAATATGCATTTGAGCCCCATTGTAAAATTGTTCAGAGGTTATGTAGCCGCCACATCTCTTCTTAGAGATAAGCTACCATTGCCCTAGTTGTTTTCTTTCCATTTTTGTTTGTAAGCATATTTCAGTATTTCACATGAATGAAATGAAATATTATTCCCATTGCATCTTTGTGTTTATGGTTATCTCTTTAATTTGTTGCATTCCTGTTTAAATCCGGATCAACATTACAATACTCTAGTCACGCTAGGATAAGCTAAGTGTATGTATTACACTGCAATGTATTTTATTATAAGAGTAGGATATTTTATTTTGGTGTAGGATATGTTATGTAAGGTTACCATAGCATAAATTATGCAAGTGCATGCTAGGTTTGACTAAGTCAAATTATGGTAAGGTAAGCTAGGTTTGTTAGGTTAGAATAGTTAGGTTATATTAATCTGGACTATGTGAGGTTACAATAAGATAGGCTACATTAAACTAGGAAAGTGTGATCATATTAGGGTTTAGACAATAGATAATAAAAAATTGTGTGTTGGGATATTAGCAACGCATTTGTGAACTATATTTTCTAAGCATTACTACAAGAAGAAACCAACATTGACAAACATGCAAACACTCACTTCCTCACACATGAAATCTCTCTCTATATCTCTCTCTCTCACTTAATCTCTCTCATAGTCCTGTAATTAAAAAAACACCCCTCTAGCTTGGTCTCTCCCTTATTCACTTTGTGAGTAATAATTATCTTCACCCCCCTCCTTTCACACCTATTTTTATTATCTTTTTAAATTTTCAACACTTGTTCACCATCTCGCCTCACACACTAACTCATTCTTCCCTAACTCCCAAACATTGTCTCTATTTATTTATCCCTTTATCTCTCTTGGCCACTTTATCCCTCTATCTCTCACCCTCCCACTACCCACCCACCATACTGCAATTTAATTTCCCATGTGTTAAGAAACTAGTTGTAGAAATGAATACACATTTTTAGAGATACAAATGTGCATTTGATTTTAGTTCTAGGAATTTGCAAGTGATTTTGTGCTAAAAATGTTCGTCCACTTTAGTGCTAGAAACATGGACACAAATTTTCAAAATTAAATTTCTAAGTGGGAATCTTATGTACGCGATGACTTGGATTCATTAGACAGAGTTGTAGGTTCAAAAACAGTTGTATGGGCTATAAATACTTGAAGAAATATTTTTTTTCTGAAAATAATATATATATATATAATATATATATATATATGTTTTCTATAAAATTATTTGTTATTATTATTATTAATACATTTTTCTTGCTAAAATATCAAGATATTAAAACAAACCCCTTGTCTAATTCCCTTACAAATTTTCAAGCATTAATTTTTTGGGGAAAAAAATTATAGGGTATACTAGAATACATTCATGCCTGCAACCTTTAAAACAAAAATGGTTGTTTGATAATGCTAAGACCCATTTATGTTTCTCAAATGGGAGGCCTCCTGATTGGAATGATATAATGGCTTTCATAATTTAAAAATTAAACATGAAAATAACAACATAGTTTTTGAAAAGGACTTGTGCATAAGAACACTCTACTCTCTAAAACTCTATATGTTTTTGTAGAAAACTTTCCTTATCTAGTTTCCCAAAGAGTAAACAAAAGAAAAATTATGTAGTATAAGTTTCATGAAAATTAAACTACCAATGATAGGAAATCTAAATATGCACATACATAAACACAATTTCTATATAAAAATTATATTACCATCCTCAAATGTGTTGTGTGAATACCTCTTATCATCGCTACAAGTTACTAGTTTCCTAATGCCTTATGGCATACCAATTTGAAGTTACATTGATCCTCCTTTTATCTCTAGCTTTGAGATTAGCATAAAATTAAATTTGGGAAAAAGTTTTTCTTAGGATATATATAAATATTTAGAGCAATAAACAAAATCATTTAATTCAACAAAAACATTTTGTGTGAATATTTTGAAAGTGTTGAATGGACCTTTATTTGAGCCACCCTAGAATCATTGGGATTCAAATTCTATTTTATGGAAATGGTGAAGATCTTAATTGAAATATAATGAGTGTTTATAGTAATTGATTTGAAAGCCATAGATAATGTTTAATGGTTAGGATTTCGTTTAAATCTAATATTTATTTGCATGACCCCTCATTATGGTGAACACATGCAACAACCATGATGGACTCTATTTTAGATGGAAAGATTGACCCATGTTTTCTTAACCTACTTCTATTTGACATAGGCTATGAGAGGAAATATATAGTCATTCATGTTGAAGAATTTACTTTCGAAATCAACAATATCTAGTAGATATTTCATATATTTCATATGAAAGGTTTCAACCATCTTAAATTGCGGTTAAAATAAATAAATCTATCTTTGTTAAATCTAATACTGGCAAGTCTCAAGCATACTCATAAATTAATAATAATAATAATAATAATAATAATAATAATAATAATATTATTAAAGTACCCCGGATGCGGGTGCTGAGCGGCGCTAGTAAGGTGATGGGACGGGTGTGCAAGGGAGGCCACCTACCCGCCATGCTCAGAGGTGACCTGTACGCTAGAGGTGAGGGACATTCCCAGTGGATTGGGTTAAATGACAGGGGACGACAACAAAGGAGCATTTACGCTCCATCCATTTTCGACTGCGCAACAGAGCTCGGCTCCTCGACAATCTTGCAGACCATATAATGGCGGGCGAGCATCGAGGTAAGGGCAGCGACATTATAAATGGTGGCAACACAGGTGTTACCATGTTCATTCGGGTATGGTTTGGGGTTCTTCTGCCGCCTCTAGTGCTGTTAAGTTCAAACCCTCGTTTGAATACCCAGCATGTCCACGATCCTCTCGGCTTTCTGCATCCCAATTTGGCTCTGTATAGCCCTGCTAATATGGTCAGGCCTCGGCAGCGTATGTTAAGTCATCATGGCTCCAACCGAGGAGGGTCCTCGCACCTTTCGGCCGAGGCGGAGACCTTTCCCCACTGTCATTGCCATTTCCATTTCCCTCATTTGGGAGGTGCTAGCTCTCTGTGGCAGAGCCAATATCTGGAAGCTAGCTCCCCTGGGTCTTTGTCTTCGCCTTTTTTCGGTTCAGTTGTCTTCACCTTCAATAGCCCTTTGAATTGCCCTTGGATCAACGCCCACGTCTCTGTGCTATTCATCGATGAAGCCCGAGACGAGGACGAAACCAGTGCACATCAACAGTTTACCTCACCAGTCAATGTCACGAAGGCTACGAAGATGCCCTCTAAGGACCAGGGGAAGGCAATGGAAAGACCACACGTTCAGACGGAGGATGTACAGGCGAAGCCCGAAGCGACTGAGGCGAAGGAGGGCAAAGCTCAGGAAGGGGAAGAATATGGATGGTGCCCAATTGTGGAGGAGATTCCAGAAGAGTAATCTGCTGCAAGATCTCAGGTCATGATGCTCGGAAGGGATTTTACTTACGCATTTTTGGCTTTGTCCATGTGTCAAAATGTTTCTGGCATGTCGTCGTGTCAAATTGTTTCTCTGTTAATGTGTCATTGTGGCACTATGTCAACGTTGTTGTTTAAGGTTGGTTTTTGTAATGTTCGGATGGCTACTCTGTGTCAAATTTTATGTATTCCCCTTCACGGGATTGTTCTAATGTTTACCAACACCCCTATGTGGGAATGATCATGTTCACCTTCTTTTTTTGCTACAAGTGGTTGTTCCAGGCTGCCATTCTTCCAGGCAGTTGGATCTTCTAGACAGCTTGATTGTAATTGTAATCTAGTTTTGTATATAATAGAATAGTTTAATCTAGAAAAAATAATAATAATAAAGTAATATCAGATAGCTTTAAGGATTTATTATTTAAAAGTTTAAATTTATTCAAATTGACCATATTTATTTTAAAAATCTAAATTTATGATTATGTATCATTTATTGTAAAATTAATAATAAAACTATTCATTAATTAAATTGAAGTGTTAGCTATATACTCTATATAACATACACACTATAATATACAATTAACCTGAATTAAAACTCTCTTAGTTTACTAAAAAAAATACTCATTAATCATCAATGTTGAGAATTTATTTTTGAAATCAACAATATCTAGTAGATATTTCATATATTTCATATGAAAGGCTTCAACCATCTTAAATTGCTGTTAAAATAAATAAATCTATCCTTGTTAAAACTAATATTGGCAAGTCTCAAGCATACTCATAATGTCTCGACATTAATTCTTTATATTTTATAATTTTAT
>APFE030054899.1:0-33643 GCA_000404065.3 Pinus taeda | reverse complement strand
AGGAACAAGACTCGGACCTCGAGCACTGCTACTGGATGGTGGAGGTGGAGGTGGCATGGGTGCTGCAGCTGTAGCTGCTTCATCTTCATCCCTTATAACTTCCTCTTCCAGTTCTTCAAGATGCACTATACCATCCTCCAAATTGTCATCTTCTGGGTGATTGTCCCAAATTTTATATGTGGGATCCTCATAAGCTCGGTCACAGTAATGACTCAACAACCTCAAGTTGTAGTGCACATAAACCAAGCTTTCTGCTCAGTTTTCATTGAGTCTGTTTCTTTTCACATTATGTATGACGCTGTAGGTGCTCCAACACCTCTCTGTAAAAGAAGTATTTACAACCTGTGATAGAACTTTTTTTTTGAATTTTGGCAAAAGTCCCCGGTCGCCATATGTTTCCCACCATGTGAGAGAATCAAATCTGTCTTTGTCTTCCATTGCATGGAAGGTACCAAACAAACCAGTGCCACTGAAGTATCTGTCTATTTCAAGGCGCACAACTGCACATTCCTCCCTGTCAGGTACCATCTTTTTTAATGCATCCAAATATCCTCTAGTTACCTCTGCATCTAAATGGGGTTTGGTCCTAATCCCACCTCCTGGTGCAGGTTGGCCCAACCAAGATGTAGAGTAGTATTTTGGCGTAAGGATATACGCCAAGCAATGTAGTGGAATATTAAGTTTATTCCACCATACACACACACACAATCGTGAATCAGTTTGTACAAGTCGGGATCTTTGTTATGAACAATATCTTTTATTTGCCCCAACATGGTATCCATCTGCTCATACACCTTGCCAATCCCTGGTTTATCTGTATCTGCAAACCGAATCATGTGATAAATGGGCTTGGTGAAATCCAATACTTGCCTCACACTTGATCAAAACATACCATCAAGAGCGGCCTCCTCCACCAGTTCAAACCTCGCATGTCAGTTACATTTGTAGCCCTTTCCTTTAATACCTGCCAGTGTGGACTTGATACCATGCTAGCCAATGACTCTTTTACCTTCAAAAGGCGCTTGAAGGTGAGGTAATAGCTACCCAATCTGGTCTTCGCAATCTTCAACAACTCCAATCTCGAGTGACTGCGGAAAAGGCCATGGGTATTGCTATGATTTGTAATAAATTTTATCATTTGTTTGCCTTTCTTGTACAAATCACCAATCCATTTGTATTGTTCATTGTTGTTCATAACAACATCATGCATCAAAAGGTTCAATGTGTGAACCAAACACCCAGACCAAAATACGTTGGGGTATTTGTCCTCAATAATTGCTACCGCTGCCTTACAATTAGGAGCATTATCAGTGATGACTTGGATGACATTATATGGCTCAATACGGTCAATTGTTTCAAGTAATGCTTCTGCAATGTTGGTGGTGGTTTTGAACTTGTTTGAGTAATCATATAAATTTAGAAAGATGGCACCAACACTTATCAATGGCTTGCCTTTTACATTTGTCCATCCATCAGATACAATGGACACCCCATGGTCAGTCCAAAAACTTGTCATTCTATTCAAAGAATGTGGTATTTTTGCTTTTTCATAATCAAGTCCAATGGTTCTTGCCTTGTCATACCCAGGGCTCTTGTATTCTTTACGGGCATCATTTATGGCATAAACCATTTCGTGCCAATAAGGTGAGCGAAGAACATTGAATGGTATCCCACATGCATAAAGAAACATGTAAACGTTTGAATCCACATCATTCCTACACCCCTCATCAAGGAAATCTGATATAGTTCTATGCCTTAAAGCTGGTGACCCTATGCCTCCATATCCACTGCCTTGGGAGGATGCTGAAGGAGTTCTTTGTGCTTGTGATTGTGAGCTTGGTTCAAAGAAACCCCTTGATTTTTTAGATTTGTATTGGGCTTCCTCCTCTTCCCTTATGTATTTGGCTCTATCTGCTGCTAACATAGTTGCACAAGTTTTGATTCCTATTTGTTTATCTCCATCGCATGGCCTTTTCTCGCAGAGGTGTTTTCTGGCACGGGTGTATGAACCTGTGTAATTATTGTTGCAATGGGGGCAATGAAATTTAGTGGTTCCACCCCCTTTCCCTGCTTCAGGCCTGTTAATATATTTCCACAATGGGGTTTGGTCTTGTTTAGTTTTTTGAGAGTCATGTTCACCTTCCTCCAGCTCCTCTTCACCGTGGTTTTCATCAAATCCACTTTATCCAGCTTCTTCATCCCCCTCTTCATTTTGGCCCCTCTGTTTCCTACTCTCCAGCACCATAATAACCAGAAAAGGGATCAAGAAGAGGAAAATGCCAATAAATATAACCAGGTCCATGATGTTTGATATTTGTAGGCTTTTGAATTTGCAAAATTTAATGGGAATGGGAATGGGAATAGGAATGAGAAAATTAATTTAATTTATTTAGATTCATGATTTATTTACTAAATAACTTATATATTTACTAAATTACTAACTAAACTAAACTAAATACTAAATTACTAACTAAAGTTTAAACTGCTAAATTACTAAGTTACTTACCTCCTTGCAGGTCTGCTCCTTGCTCCTAGGCGCTCGCTCCTCGCTTCTCCTCACTCCTTTGCTCAATTTCCTTGTGGCTCCCCAACTCATTCAAGTCACAATGAATATTTTTTTGCCCCCCAAGCCCTTTTAATACAATTTTTTTTTTTAAACTAATTTTTTTGGCGTCTACGGATTTTTTTTATTTTTTTATTTTTAAACTAAAATTAATAGTCACTTTTACTTAAATTTTTAACATTACCGTGAAATGACTCAGGACGTTTGATAGTGTTTCCAACTTCATTGGACTTCATATGGAGAAAATAAAATTTCATATCCCATTCAAAATTCAACAGGCTTAACAATTTTCAGGATTTTAGGATCAATGTGATTGTAGCTTTCATTAGATTATATCATATATGAGGGTTTGCGATTGGCATTTAATCAAGAGCACCAAGCTCATATGTAGGCCAATGTTGGTGGTGTTGATTGTTGAACTTCTTTGTCATGGCCGTAACAAAAAATGTATCGTTCACTCAGTCAAAATCAAAATTGGGCAATGTTGGCTAATATCCTTAGAGAATTGAAGTAGAGGCGAACACTAGACAACATGAGAGGAATCTAGATTCTAGATGGTTAATGCTCGAATAATTAATCATTAATGTACTATGGATGCCATTTCTATCTTGATTAGTGAACAATATGCATGCTTTGATATATTTTTGCAAATAATTTGGTACTTGATGTTTTTTTGAATATATATATATATATATATATATACACACACCTCTAGGATGCTTCATTTTAGAGGATTTTTGGAAAATGACGCTTCCAATGCTTTGCTTTCAAAAAACATCCCTGCTTTGTGCAACGTTTAATTCAAGCCTTAGATGGTTGTTTCTAATAAGCAAGTTATATTCACCCCTTAGATGATTGCTTCTAATTTTCACCCAAGCAATTTGCGCTTTCTTGCCCAACTCAATTGTTCTTGGTCTTTGTGTCATTGCAAAAGTTTTCCCCAATGTTATCAGAACTAGATCATTCATGAATCGATCAGCCCCAAAAATGTGAACTAGACTGGAATCGGAAAAGAATGAATGAAAAAATACATGAAATATTCAAATTTTGAAAAAAAAAAAACATAGATATACATGTGCATCCATATCAATCCAAAAATTATGCACAAAATGCAAATTTTCTCATATCTAGCAAGGATGCATATAACTAAAATAACACTGAGTGTAGTCCATCCCTAAATCGAAAATGCACCCAAAAGAGGCTATAAATAGCCTCTAGAGTTCAAAAACATCATGCTACAACAAATAACTACATATCATCAAAATCATTGCCTATTTTGGGATCATCATCATCAATATCACCCTCTAAGCATTAAAATAAGATAGAAAAAGATTAATGTGCCAAATCATTGATTTTGCTTGAGTGAAAGGTACATTTTTTCTAGGGTCATGACAAAGCAGTTCAACAATCTATGTGAGCAACATCGTGATACATAGAGGGCTTGGTGCTCTTGATTAAATGCTAATTCCATGCTTCCATACATGACAAAATCCAATGGAAACATTGCAATCCTACCAATCTTGAAATCCTAAAAAGTGTTGAGCCTGCTGCATTTTGAATAGGATCTAAAATTCTACTTGCCCCACAAAATCCAAAGAAATTGGAACCGCTCTCAAATATTCTGATTTTTTTTTCATATTACCATTCATTACATAGTTTTAGTAGGGCCCCAGAGTTGAATATTAGGGTGTCTCATTCATAAGTTGTTGATGTTGGTAGCTCGGGCAGGTACTTCTGCGCAGGCCTAAGTGTCTAGGTGTGTGGAAGTCACCTAATAGACCCTTAACCTTAGCATTGACCAAAGACTCAAAATTCATGCACATCCTATGCATGTGATTTCTCCTTCTCATTGCATTGATTATGTTTTGGTTTCTCTGTGCTAGGCTGCAATTTGTACAGTGGGTCATTTGATTTCTAGAGACTGCATTTTCTTTCCCTCTCCTTTATAGGATGTTGTATTATTTTCTTATTCCCCCTGACAAGTTCTTAGCCTTTTTAATATGTTAAATTTCCATTCAATCTTTAATCTACCAAATAGAAAATATGTCATCTTTTTGATTTGTTGTGGCTCTGTGCTCGGTGTTATTTTTGCGTGCCTTCACTTTGTTATGCCCTCGCCTTGTATTCAACATCAATGTATGTCAATCCAGAGCTTTGTTCTTTGTGTTGACGTGCTCACATTATTCCCTGAACACTTTTCATTTTCATTGTGCTTCCCCCGTTGCCTCCTGAGTGGCTCTGATACCATGTCAAGTAATGCACAATGACACACACACACAATAGCATAATACTTGCAGAGAGAGAAGAGAGACAAATTGCTTGATATTGTTCAATATCAGTACATAAAAGTAAGACAATGTCCTATACATCAGTGTAAAACCTTATTACATTAAGAAGTGAACTTTATGACTTAATATTATTTATGACATGTGACTGAAACTAAGTCACTAAAATTTATTAAATGCCTAACACGAAAGTACTAAACTATGAAAATGCATTATCATATGAATGTTATAATAAATTAACTCTAACATTTGCTTTGGCAAAGGGTTATAAATTTAAATGTATTATGTTGAACTTTTGAGCTATTTGCAGGACTATGTGGGGAATAAACGACTGGAGCTTGCGGGTCAGTTAATTGCTTTGCTCTTTGAGGTAAACAGTTACCAGATGGCCAACAGTTGAAGATGATGTGTATTTCCAATATAATTTGATGACATACTATTTGTTTTGCTAATCTGTAATGACACTCTTTTTGGATCTGTGATTTAGACATGTCAATCAGAACTTAATTTGAAACCTAACTGTTTTTCTCTTCTTTGCAGGATTTGTTCAAACGTATGAACTCAGAAATCAAAAGGCAGGTTGATGCTACATATTCAAAGCAGATTCGAGCAACCCAGTTTGATGTTGCAAAGGTGGGCCACGTTACTAGCTTTATGATGCATGCCAGTTGAAAGTTTTCAGCCTCTAGTTTCAGGTTATAAAATTGCACAATGCAGTAAGTAGTGTTGCAAGAAATTACAACGGAAATTCCTTTAGCCACTATGCCAAAAGTTGCAACCAATTACTTGATCCGTTTATGTTGTTGCTTCGTAAATATGCATTTAAATTTTACAGTTTTTATTTTTATTTTTTTTCCTTTCATTCATATGTTTTCCAATTATATCCTTTTCCCTGCATTTTTTCCATAGAAATCTGGCTTGTATTGCAAATAATAAAAGGTTTATTAAATGGAGTCGTGGTTACTGAGTCTCACGCACACTTTTATTTGTGCATATGGTGGTTATGCTCCTTTGGTCTCCACATAATTGACCAACTACAAACTAATTGATAACATTACATGTTTGTCACTTGCTAAGTCAGTTAAAATATAATGTGACCCTTATTACAACCCATATCACTTTTTTCATGTTATTAGTTTGGCACCCCGCACCCCACCTTAACTTGAAAATTATATCTTTCTATTTTTATCCTACATATGACAAAACTCCACTTTTATACGAAAATTATAAGTTCTACCCCACACTAAAGTAAAACTCTCCTCCTTGGACAGATCTAGAACCGACCATTAGATCACCATCTCTCTCATGTATTCTCAATCTGAAGGTAGAATTGACCCTAGAGAACTATCCATATTGGTCCATTAGGTTGTAGCAACTTACCCACACAACCATCGATCTTGAGCTTCTCCTTCTAAGGTTCCTCCTTTTTGTGAGTCATGCCTACAAGGCTACCTTGTAATCCAGAGTCATCATCTTTGTCTTTGATAGACCTGTCTACATAGAGAAGGGTATGGCAACATTCTTCTCATCCATTTCCTTCCTTGTTTTATTTTCCTAAAGGAAATTATTATTCATGGCCAATTGATGTGATCCCCGTATTTTAAACCATATTTCATGTAGCATTATCCATTATATATTTCAAAGATAATTTTGTTGTGTTTGCATTTTATAATATCAAAGTTTAAAGGTATATATTGATTTTAGCATAGCTGTTCGGTCTTATTCTTTCCACACACATAAATGCAGCTTCCTTGTTTGTCTTCTTGTTTAGGCGTTGTTATAACATAATAATAATAAATACTAAGAGGTTATTTGGTTAATGAAAAGTCAAAGGGAACATACCCCTTTTCCTCTTGACCAATCAATGCTATAAGTAGACTGTCTTGAGGCTCATTGTAACATCATCATTCTTTTTCCTTTTTATCAATCAATATATATTATTATAGAAGTATTCTTGCAAATTCAATGATAAACAACCTTGTTTGTCCCATTTGGTATCAGAGTTGGCTGCTTTGGTTCATTCTTACAACACCATCCATTGTTTGTGCCATCTATACAACTGCAAAAAATCGAGTCAATCTGTAATCTGCTGCAACACCAC
The DNA here is from genome assembly GCA_000404065.3 of Pinus taeda. Lineage (NCBI taxonomy): Eukaryota > Viridiplantae > Streptophyta > Pinopsida > Pinales > Pinaceae > Pinus > Pinus taeda. The sequence continues at coordinate 26,694 of APFE030054899.1, read as the reverse complement.
CCATCCGCCCGTATCGAAATCTCTTGCGTTTGTATCACCTACCATGCCATACCATCGCTGCTTGCTCCAACCTTCTCCTTCATCTGTACAACGATGCCCTCTATTGCTGCTACCACTAAGCCCTACTGCCATCGTATACTTACAACGGCCAAGTGAAATTGTCCATCTGTACAATCACACTTGTCATATGTCTGTAAACACTCATTGAACTTTGTGTAGTGAAAATTGTACAAATTCATGTAGATTCTACACTACTAATTGTATTTATACAACCCGTCCTTCTAGTTGTGTCCATAAATGGTGTTCTATTAATTTTTGAGATTTGAGATATACTTTTGAAAAATTATATAAAACGTATATTTTATTTAAAAAATAAAAAAAACTACTTTGTAACCATAGTATATATAGGTCCTCCTTCCCTCTCCCCCCCCCCCCCAAGAAAAAAATGGTGTCCACAATAAAAAACACCAAACAACCCTCGAAGAGTAGCTCACTTGGGAATCATGTAAACTTGTTATGTAAAATATATTATTAGGTCCTTGGCTAGATTGCTTGATTAACCCATGTCCACATTAGGTTCTGGACATGTGTTATATATATATGTTTATTATATATATATATATATATATATATATATATATATATATATAATATATTATAATTATATAATTGATTGTTTTTTTTTAAATTATAACCAATTTAATAACATTAAGAGTCAACTAAAATGAAAAGTGGCCAAAAAAAACGTGACTAATTGTGTAGTGTTTGACTAGGGAGATGAAGCACACAAGGACAGTAGAGAAGGTTAATGAACACGAGTTCAGGAACAGGATGTGGGCCAACCGGTGACATGCAAATGGTCAGGAAGGCAGGGAAAGCAATGCGCGACGAAGGATGCAGATGGCGAGGAACTACCAGGAGAAGGTACAACGTTGACTAGTGGGCAGAGTGCTGGGAAGGCCAAGTCGGGGGACATTGGCTCAACATGGGTGAAGTGTGTGGCCACGACAAATGGGTGATGACCGAAACAAACACTTGCGGTCAACGACTATCAAAAATATGTATGCACAGTGCACAACGGGACAGAGTGTTGTGATTAATAGAAAACACAGACGACAAGGATTATAGGTGGAAGGATGGTGTCGAGGAAATGGTCGGAGAGATGAATGACGAATGGTTGGACACAACATAAATTGATGTGACGGTAGTCACTAGGGCTTGTAGCAGTGGAACAAGAAAAGAATTTGGAGATACGATTTGAACAACTGTGCAACAAGAAGGTGTCTGAAGACCGATGTGCTCTGATACCACTATTAGAAGCAAAATGCCAATAAGCAAGTGTAAAGGTGTAGATTTTGTAAATAGTAATTGTATTATTCTATAAAATTTGAATGGTGGTTGCAAGCCTTTGTGGCAGTGTGCCTATCTAGGTATTCGTTATTCACGAAGGTGAATGGTCACATTGTTTGACCTTTGCCCCTTCAAAATTAATGAAGTGATTAATTAATTAATTAATTATTATCATTATTATTATTTTGATATTATTTATTTAATTAATGTTTTTATGAATTTTTTATTCATAACAATAACAGAGAGAAGATAGGTATGCCATGGGATCCTTCAGTACCATCCATTGCTTGCTTGTGTTTCACCTATTTGATGATGACGATGGACCTGGACCACCTTGCCCAACCGGCTACACACTTGCACCACACACTTGGCAGTTGATCCAGGGCCCATATGGGTTGTGTCCTACCATGGGAGACAAAGGGAGGGCTTGCATCATTGTTCTAGCCCTTACAGATGGGATACAAGCTTGTTCAATCCATTTGGAGACCCATCAGGATGTTTTTGTGCCCTTAAAGCAACTTGGGAGCACCACAAGTCATTTGCTTGGAGATCAAGGGGCCATCTCTTTTATCACTATATTTGGAGCCCTTCCACTCATTTTGGCACATATTGTACTTCACTTGGCCTTTCAATGGCCCTCCCAGCGATTTATCTATCATTTTGGCCCTCTTTTGAGGCTTATTTTTCATGTTATGGAGCTATCTTGGTGGGCTTGTCACCAAGGAAATGTTATTTTGCACATTTTTTTATTATTAGGGGCATCATTAGTCCTAATTAGGCAAATCTAACCCTTAGAGGATCATATATATCGATGAGAGGATCATTCATTCCTCATCATCACTTGGATTTGTATCTCTCTCTTCTTGATAAATTCGCTATAGCTATTGATCAATTTGCTACTGTGTCCTCTTTAGTAACCCCTGCTAGATTGAGCGGTAACAGGTTCCAACATAAATCCATAGTTATCACAACATAAAATGCAAACACTTATCTGAAATGAAATAAATAGTTGGCTGCGGGCTCTTCAAGTTCTACTCAGCCATTGAACTCATGGTCCACCATTCTCAACCATGGGTCACCCCCGAGCTAGGGCTGCAACTCCATAGGTAACAGTGAGTACTCGAGATATCAACATATCCACGGCCAAGGCACAAACCCAACAGTGACGGCTCGAACGATTGCACTTTGCTTCCCCGAACCAACACCCAAGTGGCACACCATTCTCTGGGCCTTACTAGTCCCTCTGTGGTTCCCACCTTCCAAGGCTTCTTACGACCAACTAGGAACATCAAGGCATAGGGTTTCTGGGAGCTTGTGCTTCTTCTAGGGCTTCAAAGCCATAAACCAAAACAACTCCTAGCTTGTCTAGAACCTAAGCTGAGGGCTCACCAATTGGTTGCACAAAACCGAAGTCACCAAAACCATATCTGTACAGCGATAATAATGATGATCATAATAACCATCATAATCATCCCTTGCATCCATCTCCTTTCCAGGTAACATATACTTTTTATCACTACATGGCCTTTCTCTACCATGTGGCACCTCTTTGAAGCCACTTGCCCTCCCCCCTCCCAGGTGTCCTTATCTCCCAACACTAAACACATCAACCTATTGCTTGACACTGTGGAATTGTATTGGCCTCCATACTCTTTTCCGTAGAGTGGGCTCCATAACTAGTACATTTTATGTTATTTTTAACAATATGTACATTAGTTACATCATATTTACAGTTTGGGCCTCCGACCACTTAACCAAAACTAGCATATATGCTTAGGCACGCTAACCCCAAAACATATCTAACATATCTTCATGGGCACGCATGCCTCATATTGTAGCTTTGGCTCACCAGCCTAACAATTATGTATGTTCGACTCATTGGCCTACTATCAATGTACATATAATTGCATCATAAACGAGAAAGGGCATTACAACATGATTTGATCCAAGTCAAAGTACTAAGCATGGTTCCATTTATACAATACAATCTTAAGCATAAAATAGGCGACTGAGTGAATTGGATTAGATCACCTTTCCATGCTAAACAAGGCCCCTTGACCTTATATCCGAGGTGGCTATGATCCACGGTTCTATGTTTTGAATAAAATAATTTACTTCCACCTTCATCATGTGTGCAAGCACATGGTCAAAGGTTGAAGATGCTGGTTAGCAAAAGGGGGATCCATATGTGATGGTAACACCATGCTTCATCCAAGCTTCTTTATTAATTCAATGGTATTCAACCAGAGCGACATGAGCGAATGTTAGCTCAGGTATTCTCATTTGGAAAGTGTCTCCATCCCATGTAATACTCATATGTGCTTAAAGATGAGGACTCTCAATTACATAGCCAAAGGTGGCCCAAACAAATGCTTAGGTGTCAAAGGTTTTGGTGCCATATATATCCTAATCAAATTGCTTGCACTTTTGTTGGATTTTGAACTCACATAATTGCCCTGCTCTGTTGACACTTGCAGTTGGCGATGACCTACTTTGTTGACACCTTGAATACACGTTGAAACATGTGCTAAATTTGTATAAAAGTTCAACTAATCTTAACTGAGGCTTTCAAATTCACCTCAATCCAAACTCCAAGCTTCAAATTTGATGAACCTTGTGACTTTTGTTATATGTAAGTCTCTTAATATGTCAAGAGACATGTGCCTAATTGTTATGAATATAATCTATATAAAAATAATGTAAATATTTATAATAATAACAATCATAATAATGATTAATTAGAGATTGATATAGAAGAGTCATGTCTCTAAGGACATGACCATTCATGAAGGGGTACCTACCTAGATATATAAGTGAGCCCTCATTTGTAACTACAACATCTTATATCAATTCTTTTATATGGTTTTCAATATATATTTCTATCCTCAATGGATGTCTTCATATTCCAAGTGTTTTGGAGTTTTTAACTTGTGTGTGTACAAACTTTGGTCATAACATTTGGTATTGGAGCATAAAAGAACTTTGTTCGTTGCATTGGTATCAGAGTTGTTTGACCCTTTAGTCGTTCAACCACTACATAGAGTCAGCTGATTCAACCTTTGGCCATCAAGTCTTCATCAAGTTCGCTGTTGTACAAGTTTCAGTGATTCTCCTTTCTGTTGTCAAGCCTTTCGCCATTTAAAGAAAAGAAAAATTATGTTGGCCCTTGGCCATTAAATAAAAAAGAAAAATAAAGGGATATCTATATATATATATATATAAACGATGTATATGCATTATTAAAAAAATTAGGACAGAAAAAAGTGTATGTAAAAACAAAAACAAGAGCTAAAGAAAAAAGAGAGTAAGGTAGCGGATCGACCGCCGCACACTGTAGTCGAAAAACCAGACCACCGCTCCTTGCTAACACTACTGCTACATGCTGACCATCCACTGCTGCTCGTTGTTGTAGTTGTCCACCGTTCGTTCTTGCCACTAGCATCGCTGTTGACTAGCCTACCGACGTCGATCTGCCATTGATTTCGATTGGCAACAACATCTACCATCGATTCGCCCTCCAGCTGTCGCCTACTGCCTACATCTTTGTCGCAAGCCTTCCGCTTATGTGCTTGCCGGGGCCAATGCTATCCCTATTCCACAGTACATGTTGCCATCCATGTTGCCACCATATGAATTGCCAGAACCACCAATGCTCTTTGCCGTGGCATCTTTATTCCATCTACCCCGTCCAAAGAGCATGCTGTTAACAAAAAAAAAATACGACTGTGGGGCTCCAACAATTAATTATGTAGTGGAACAAAGACAACTGGAAGGAAGCGACTCCATTGCAACTTGTAGCAGTAGTTACTTCCGCTAAAAGAAAGAGAAAAACCAATCATTGGCGAATTTATAAAAAGACGCGATCGTGCTTGCTCGAACGCTGTTCACTGCCTTATTGTCGCTCAAATTGTATACAGAAATGCGAAAACACTCAGGGCAAGGGCTATCACTCTAATCCCTGCCCTCTCTGTTTAAGTTATCTCCTGATTGTAGGCTAAGGCGGGTAGTCCGTATGGATGGAAAAATGAGAAACCTGTTGGAAACCAACAAGTTCAGGAGATACAACTAGTGGCCTAGCAACTTTGTTAGAAATTAGGTGGAAAATATGATAATTAAGCACAACTAATTAGATTCGTTAAAATATGAGTGGTAGACTAGTGCCTTCAAAATAAATTACTTGCACAATATAGGTTAAAATGTGAAGTTATCAGATGAACAATATCTTCAAGATGTACAACCTATTCTTTATGAAGTATAGGACCTAGGACTAATGTGTGATGCAAGATCTTGGTTAATTTTATTTATATGACTAGTCTAGATGAATCCTTACTCTCAATTCTTTTGAAGCTTGTCTCGAACACACGTTGTTGAGAGAAGTCTAAAGGAAGGAGGCTAAGGCCTCATTAACAATACCTCCCATGGAGTTCTAACCACCCAAGTGCCTCCGTTTCTACAAGGGATTGCCCATAAGAGAACTGCAAGGTCATTGTGTTAACTGTGAATGAGGGTCTAGACTTCTCAAAATGTGTGAAGAAGGTGGCCCTATCTTTGTAACTTTCTTACAACCAAGCTTATGCTTGGAGGTACATTTTAGAGATGCACTTCCAACTTAGAATGAAGGTGAAAATATGAGTGATTGCTTCAATGAGATTATTATATGTATTAAATGTTCCAAAAATCACTTGAAACAAGATGCTCATAATGATATTTCTCAACACAAAATAAGAGAAATTGATAGAACACTTTAGAGAACACTTTAAAAATTATCCCAATGAAACAATATTAGCATTATCAACTATCCGAGGTGCTTATTAGATCTTCTTGATGTGTCAATTAGATTTCATTCAAATCTTCTTATGCAATTAGGAACAAGAACAACTTTAGAGCACAAGAACAATATCTATTAAGATCATGAACCAACAATAGAAGACTTGCAATTTTCTCTTCAACACAATCATCAATGGAGATATGCATGAGATGAGATTGCTAACAGTGATATGATGAAGCCAACAAGTGCATCTAACAATAATGGATACAATGCAATGATGCAAAATACAAAGAGGCAATGATCTATCTTACCAATTAAATTGCAAGAATGCAAGAGACTTATCACTTATACAATTAACTCACCAATGATTCTGCACAATGCTATCACTTCGAAAAAAGCACCAGATTTAGACAAAATAGATCAGATTACCATGAAATCAGTCCAACAGCCTTGAACAAGTTATTTAAGCCCCTAGTTGATATGTGTTATTTTTAGAGTTATTAGGCTTATTTGGGAGTGGTTTTAGGCCTTCTCAAGGATTATTAACACTTGATTATGCCACGAATTAGATTAGTTTCAGATCTGGTTATTAGTGATAGTCAACATAAGATAGGAAAGGTGAGAGGATCAAACCCTTTAGGCCTAACAACCTAGCTTCAATGACAAACTTGTCTTGTAGGGGCACAAAAGAGGCTATTGTTGATTTTGAGAAAGCAATGCAAGACCTCCAAAACCTGCAACCACCAATGATTAGACTGAAAAAACAAAGGAATGCTCTCAAAACCACACGACTAGGGAAAATCTAGGCCTTCTAAGCCTGCGACTAGGATAGTTGAGCAAATATGGCAAGTGCAAGCCCTAAAACTTGATACATAGCCTTCAAAACTTGGAGGTTGGCCCTTGAAAAGTCTTGCAACTCAAATGTATCAATGTGAAAGTCAAGATTGATGATGGATCAACCCACCTAGAGCATGTAACTAGGGCTTTTAGGCCCTCTAATGCTTGCGTCCAGGCCTAGAAGTGGCCCCACGGCTAATGATTAGGCCTCAAAGGCCTTGGGTGATGAAACGAATGAACTTTAAGCCCTTGAAACCCTTCCTCAATGGATAATGAGCTTGCAAAACAAATGATTAGTCAACAAACTTAAAATTTTATGGATCAATGAAAAAATATAATGATAAACCACCCTAAATCGTTGCCAAAAATCACTTTAGACCTGCAAAACAAATTGCTAGTCCTCAAAATCACATGCATTGAAATTATTTAGTCCTCTTAGGCTTGCGGCTAGGTCTTGGAGACCAAAATAAGGCTGCGACTAACTTCCAATGGCCATTTAAGGGTTGCGGCTAGGGCTACAAGCCCTCAAATCCCTACGGAGAGGCCTGAAAGGTCCTCAAACCCTTGCGACTACCTTTAGCGAGTCACCAAGTCAAGTATTAGCCACAAAAAAATTGCTTTATCCAACAAAGATCACTTTCCAAAACATTGGATGATGAATGCTTGTGAGAAACCCTAGTTTTTGCAATGAATTAGCCCTCTAGGGCTAGCGGCTACCTCAGGCCCTAAAAGGCCTAGGTCAACCTCTTCTAGTTGAACCCTCTCCTTGCTGTCAAAACAACCCCTCCTCAAGTGAATTTGGGTCCACATCTTAGCTGTCTAGGCTAGGTGAGGGTCTCAAACTTCTCACTTCAAATTTGTCTTTGAACCCTTGAGCTAATGGCACGTGAAAATCGAATAAATAGAGGCAAGATGCATGGTTTAGAAATTTCTTAAAAGAAAAACCCCAAAATATTATTTACAAAATGAGAAAAATAATATACGAGGGTTAGAAATTATTTACAAAATAATTTACAAGTTATTTATACCATTCACAATTAAAATCAAGCTCTAGTTAGCAAATAGATCTTTAGATAAGCTCATAGTTCAAACAAGATGAGATCACCTCAAATTCCATGAACTTGGGTTACCCAAGGGCTGAATCACTTGAAGATCTCTACACACTTGAAATATAGATTATTAGTTTCAAAGGGGTTTGATTCACACAAATACACTAGAGATCTAGAGATACCTGCTAGATCTACTAGCTTCAATGTGTTTACTCTAGCCCAATATCTAAATCTAGACACATGTGTTAATAGGTAATCCAACCAATGACAATGAATCAATAATCCTCAATAATAAGCACAATTAGAACATTAAATAATTATTCAGCACATACCATGAATCATTATGCGAGAGACACCTTGATAAGAAACCCCAAAGACTTGTATTAAAAATATTCCAGCAGATTTTAGCTCAATACAAGAATTTTGATGGGGTTGAAGTTAAAATGAGCAGATAAAAAGCTTCCTTATATAGAAACTAGAGGGATAAACCCCTCCAAGTGGAAGTAATGGCTAGGTGCATCAATCCATGGCTTGATCCTTGTGGAGAAAATCCGATCCCTTGATTAGTTGGCACAAATGTCCAAAAAAATTTGATTTTCCTTGTTCACTATGTTGGAGGGGTCAAAATTTGACTTCTGGACCCTGGAGGACCTTCAAAAAAGTAGAATTATTGATACTTATTGAAAATAGTCAACTGCTTGGTCCAAAAATTTCGATTTGTTGGGAAATAGTCTATTATGGATAAATATATAGGAAATAATGTAAATAATAATAATTAATAATGACTAGTCAATTTAGTAATTAGGTTGAAGAGTCATGTCTAAATGAGACATGACTCTCCATGAAGAGGCACCTGCATAGTATATAAGCAGACCTCTCACTCTCATTGTATCATCATTCTTATTCACACTTTTAATATATAATATTTGTATCCTTATGGATATCTTTATATTCCAAGTCTTCTAGAGTAATTAATCTGTAGAAGGAACTTTGTTCGCTTCATTTGGTGTCAAAGCTATTCGATCCTCTGGTAAGCTCAACTGCTGCACAAGAGCCTCATTCTCCAATCCAGGCCTTTGGCCATCAACATTCCGTCAATCTTGTTGCTGTATAATTGAAGCGTTTCGCTACTAGAATTTGGGGTTTCTCCATATCACCATTTACGCCTCTGGCCATTTGATTAAAAAAGAAGAAGAAGACGAAGAAGAAGAAGAAGAAGATTGGGATTAAAAAAAAATATGGGTTTCTTTGCAATATGTCCTTTTCGTTCAGAAGGATACCCTAATTGTCAAGAGTCATTCAGAAATCAAAACGTTGTTTGCATAAAATGTTACAAAACTTTTGCTTTAGTTGAATGTTTAAGAGATACAGAAAAACAATCATTAGCAAGAGATATGAAACAATTAATGGCAATATATAAGCAATGAAAAGCTGATTTTAATAAGGAAATGAAGAAAACATAATTCACATTGCAAATTGAAAGCCCATTATGACTCCTACAAAACGATGTAATCCAGTGTACTAAGAAATTGTTGCTAGAAGATCAAGAGAATGGAAAAATAGCCAAACTTCAGCAAATCAAGAAAGTGTTACAACAAGAACATAAAAATCGTGTGGATATGCATTACAAGGAAGGAATGGAAAAGGATGAAGAAATCTCTCAGCTCAAGGACTACATCGAAAAACTACTTGCACAAGTGAAGAAGACTAAGGTCACAAAGAAAGAACTCAAGAAGCACTTATCAGAACAAGAGGAGGAAACCTTGCTTTTAAAGAACCTTAATAAAAATTTACTAGAACAAATTAGAGATCTAAAAGATGAAAAACTTAAAAGTCAAAACATTGAAAATAAGGCTGATGAATTAGAAACCAAAGAACTTTTACGTCTGAGAAACCATAATCAAAGTCTGCTCACTCAAATTAAGAAACTTAAGGATGATAAGAAGGCATTAAAAGTCAAGTAACCAAAGAACTTTTATGAGAAACCATAATCAAAGTCTGCTCACTCAAATTAAGAAACTTAAGGATGATAAGAAGGCATTAAAAGTTAAGTTAGAACAATTTACTCAAGGAGAAGTATCGAAATCTCCAGTCGTAATAGTCCAAGTTGAAGATAAGGCAACAAATACCAACCCAGTGAATATCATAACTCAAGAAGAATGCAAACTAGTTGAAGAAAAGATGCACTTGGATTTCACAGTTGAAATGATAAACACCCCAAGTGAAGGTTCTGTAACCAACTCAACAACGTTGTCACCTTAAGTAAATAAAAAAATTTCCACACACTTAATAAGGGAAATTCAAACCAAAAAAGTTCCCTATCGACATCCGAATCATGAGAGTTCCCTTTGAAAATAGCCTCAATAATTTTCTGATGATTTTTCCACTTGGAGAGTAATTAATTTTTGCTCTCATAATATTTTTTTGACAATTTCTTGCTAATTTATTTTTATTTTTGCCAGAAATTAAATAATAGATTCAAGAGGGGATTACAAATATTTTTCCACGCTCTAAATGGGTCTAAAAAATTAATTTGTTAATGGTGTTCTAATTATGTGGAACCATTCACCAAAAATATTCCTAGACACACTTTTACATCAGAATATCACAAGAATCAACCCTTAGAAGGGGGATATTTACATAGACACAATCTCTTTAGACACGACCAAATTTTGTGACTCAAGACACATGATCTAGTATGATAAAAATACATAGATTTGATAACACTAGGATTCACCTAAGGCCTTATCAATGATTTCCACCCAGACTATGGGGTATGTCTGGGGAAAACTTTGCCAGGTATTCGTGTTTTCAAACACATAATTAGGGAGGTTAAAAAACTCCCTAGAGTGAAATCCTTTGACAAGAATCATAAGCTTAACTATGTGTTGTTACATGGATTAATAGTCATAGTAGAATCATTTTTACAATTCAATAGCAAAATTTGGGATTACAATGATGATAACGACTCAAAATTTTTGGTCCACTGCTTTATACTCTGTTTCTTGGAATTGTTGGCGTGTACATGGTTGACAAGCCCCAACCATAAAAAACACATGACTATGCCTGCTCACCTTATTTGGAAGGAACCCAACTTAATTTTATCATAACTTAAGTACAAAGAAAATAATAAACAAATAGATTTACACCAAATTACACCTTAAATATATATTTATATGAGGGAAGGTTGAACATTAAGGGACTAAGAGCTTTAAATTACCTTATTGAGTAATAAGGTAAGGGAGAAGGTCTTGAATTATTATAATTTGAGAAAGGAAGTTATTAACATTACAAAGGGAAAAGATTGAATTTCCTATTAAAAGTTATATATCGTTATTACTTAGAAAAAGAAAAGAAAAAGAGTTAAAAAATATTTAATCATTCAAGTATTTAATTGCTTGAAGATTGAATATTTAAAAAAAGGGGAAAAATTAAAAAGATTATTTTTAAGAGAAAGGTAAATAAAAATAATTTGAAGCTTATTTAGAAAGCAAAATGGATTATAATTTGCAAATGAAGCTAGGAAAGATGAGTTCTATAAACAAGTCAACATTTATGACTAATTGTCTGTTTTGTGAAATGAAAATTATGTATCAGTGGATTCAAAATAATTGCAAAAGAACATCAAGGTAATACACAAACACAAATGAAAATATTAGAGGAAGAACTCACAAAACTTGAACAAAAAACAAAGCATCGAAAAAAATATAAAGAGCTTGAAGATATGTTTTAAGGAAAATCATCAAAAAAGGAAGAGAAAATTTTTAGTCTAAGGGACCATAGTCAAAAGTTACTTGAGAAAGTGAAGAGGTCCAAGGCTAAGAAACAAAAATTGGAAGAAGAGAATGAATGTCTCAAGAAGAAATTCAATGTGAACCTATCAGAAAACGAAGAAGAAAATTTGCGCTTAAAAAACCTTAATCAAAATTTATTAGAACAAATCAGAGATTTAAACATGGAACGTCAAAACACTTGAAATAAGGTTGATGTATCAGAAACTAAAGAACTCTCATATTTCTAAAATTATAATGAAATTCTACTCATTCAATTTAAGAAACTTAAAAATGATAAGAAATCATTGAAAAACAAATTAGGAGAACTTATCAAAAAATAAGTATCAAAGACTTCAGACATAATGGTCCAAGTTGAAGCAAAAGGAATGAATACCGATCCAGGGAATATCATAACTCAAGAAAATGGCAAACTAGTTGGGGTAAAAACATATTCAAATGTAGCATTTCAAAGAATGAAAATTCGAAGTGAAGAATCAAGATTATGTAACCAACTTGTGAAAATTCTATCACTGCAAAAACTGATTTACTTTACTTACTTATTTCCAATAAGTTATCTATGAAAACCCTTCAATAAACATTAAAATAAATTGTGCTATAGATATCACACCATAATACATGCACAAGAATCAACACATTGATACAGATATTTTGGACAACAATGCCCGGAAAAACCCAATGTGGGAAAATGGGTGTAGCAAGGGAGGATTTTATTATGCAGCAATTCTTCAATACAACAGGGTGCCAAACTGGCTTACCCAACAGAGAGACAATTCTCCAACACTTCTCCCAATCTTAGCGTCAGCCTGGCTGACCTCTGCGTAGCTCTTAGACACTCTGTGTCAGCTCTTGCCTCTCTGCATCACCCATGCTGGTCCTCTAGTGACTGTGCAATCTGCTGCCTCTGCGTCTGCCTCTCCAACCTCTGCGTTGGTCTTCTGGTGTTGTTCCCGACTCTTTGTTGCGCACTTGCTGCCTCCTGTTGCTCTCTAGACCACTAGTTCGAATTTCTCAGCTAACCCCACTCCAAAAATCGAACTGACTAGTCTCCCTTAGTGTGTTCTCCAACTGACCCTCAAACCTCTTCTTATACTTTTCTCGTTGGTCCATCAACGACTGAGATTAATTCTCTAATCAACGGCTAAGATTAGATTTCGCTTGATCCATGACTTTTGGACTTTTCTAATTCAGTTTTTATATGGATACCCATTAATATTTTATTTTTCCCAAGTTTAGACTTAGGAACTCCATTAAAATATTAATTGTTTTAATATTTCCCAAATCAGTTAAAATCTGCCCAAACTGTTTCTGAGTCTTGGAGATCTCATGTGCTTTAGCCTCTCCACCAATTTTCATGGATAGAGCACATCCGATGCCACCCCAAATCAACACAACTCAACAACCTCAGTTCTTGAAGTAAAGCAGGAAATTGCTACATGCATGACAAGGGAAAATCAAACCACTCGAACTCCTTATCGACATCTGAATCACAAGAGTAGACATCTCAATCAGTCGACATAGCTTTTATCTCCCCTAAGGCCGCTGGCATGTTCTGTGGACTTTTGGGACCTCTAGAAGTAACAAATGCACAATTAGTGGGGACATGTCCTATGACTTTCAGGGGTGTCTAGGAATTCTGAACCATAAATTGTTTGACATTGGGCAGGCAGGGCTTGGAGAAGTGCTTAGAGAATTTGATTTTTTGGTACAGTCAGGCTGAAAAGTCCTGGAAATTGGCATTCTCCTAAAGAAGCTTCTTATCTTCCAGCCCGTTGCAGTTATTTACATAGGAATTTTTTTTTTTTTTTTTGGTGAATCAAAGTTTATCTTTGTTTTTTCGTATTGATTTTTCAGTAGTTGAATGCCAGAAATGATTTTAGAGAGGCCTGAGAACAGAAGGACTAATTGTTGAAAAAAATGATGCAATATTATGATTCTTCTTACAGGTTATACGGCATGATATGCTCTCTATAGGATTAGAGCATGCTATTTCCAGTGGAAACTGGACTGTTAAGCGATTCCGAATGGAAAGGAAAGGTGTCACTCAGGTAGTTGTCAAATGCCATACTTTTTCCCTGACTGTCATTTATTTATTCAGAATGTGCAGCCTTGTTATAGTATGGGGATGTTACTAAATGCCATTGATTGATATGTCATATCATTTATGTGCTTGTAGAAGTTTGTTCTTATTTGTCTGTTATTTAAAGCTCATTATGAAATTCATTTCTTGATATTATATTCACAGTTTTTTGGCTGGCAAACTAGATTGTTTCTAGGTTATCATTTATAGCAGCACTGGGGCATATGACAAGAATTTCGTCTCAGTTTGAAAAGACCCGAAAAGTTAGTGGGCCAAGGGCCCTACAACCAAGCCAGGTCCCTTTCCTGATTCTTCTTTACTCGTGAGCAGAAATTTGATTTGCAATACATATTTTTTGTTACAGTACTTTATGCTTTTGATAGGTTACTTGTACATTTCATTTAGGTTGTCTTAAGTAAAGGGTCTTACTTTTGAAGACTTATTTGTGATTTTATATAATTTGTATAAGCCACATGGCTGAACAACTCACACTTGTTAAATTTTAACATGGCATTTCATGAGCAGTGGGGCATGCTTTGCCCGTGTGATACCCCTGAAGGAGAAGCCTGTGGACTTGTTAAAAACCTTGCATTGATGACTCATGTTACAACTGATGAAGAAGAGGGTCCTCTTATTTCACTGGTATACTATTTATTTTTCAATATTATGAAAATTGCAGTCTATCTGATGAATCTTAGGATTTACCTTTTTTGATGTATTGCTGCGAATCTCGTTACTTTTGCTCTATATCTTTATTTGGTGCATGTAAAGAATGCTAATTAAAGCATAACAATGTGGTTCTGCTGCTTGCTTTTAATCTTTCTCACTTTTTGTTTAAAAAAAATCATAGTATTTAGGTCTTATAGATACAAGATTCAGAGCTGTCTCATACTCTGGCAAGCTATATTAGTGAAGTTTCTCATTCATCTAATGAGAATTTTAAAGGGTATATATGCAGGGATTGATGCTTCTTGTAATCTGTCTGATCAAAAGTCTGAAAATTAAAATCAAGTTTCTAGTACATGTCCATATAATTTGTTAGAAATGCAAGGTCATCACTATGGGAGAAAACAACTGAAGCAACAAAACTTTAGAAAAAGGGAATGCCATGCTCATCTATCCAAATCTATTTTATGAATTCAAGAAAGACAATTTCTAAGATTTTCTTTTAAGATTGTGAATATTAAAAATCTGAAAGTGCCTATCTGAAGAACTGAATAGAAGGTTGCCAAAGCTGTTGCTTGCTGCTGAAAAAGATTATGTTTCAAAAAATAGAAATTGTGGAAAATAGCTGAATCAGGATTCTGAAAGTGCCCATCTAACTGTCTTCAACCTTCTATGCATCCTCCAAAAATGTGAATTTCAATCCAATGCATGGGGAAAACCTACTAAAAATAGATCTGGAACTTATTGGTGGTATACTTGTCCCTATTATTTGATCTCAGTTCCTTAATCTTCTTACAAGTCTGTTTCTCCACAAGAGCTTTGAAATCCCAAAATTGACTGAACACCTCACCCTTGGGCTTCATGAAGTAGATCCAAGTCTTCTTGGAAAAATCATCTATGAATGTTGCAAAGTACAAAGACCATGTGAACGAATCCACCAATATAGGACCGCAAATGTTTGAATGCACCAAGTCTAGCACTTTTTTTTAGAAAGTTTGACTTAGATCCACCCTGGTTTCAACATGTTTAATCCCTGTTACCACACAATCTAACAGGCCCCTAAGGAAGGGGAAACCTAAGGGACAAGTACTAGACTAAGTGACAACAATGGGACAATGACCCACTGACACTTTAGTCAAGGTCCTCTGCTCTTTATGGATTTTCACCGATGGCATGATTCTCGGTGGGAAGAGAACCATTTATAATGGATAAATCACTGATTTAGGTATGAAGTGATTCCACCAAGCCCATTCAATGAGAGACAAAACAATGGCTTGATGCTTCAAAGAAGCTAACAAACTCTCCATGAAAAGCTTTAAGATGAAGAGGCAAAACCTCTCAAAGAAGCTCTATGGGATGATTTAACACTTCCAAAACGATCTTTGCTCTCTTTGGGAGACCTAAGAAAGTGTTAATTTTAAGCAACAATGGTATGTTCTATGCTTTAGAGCAATTTTACTTCAATTTCTTTGTTAGCCCAGTATCAATATTCATATTAGCAATCACATAAACATGATAGTAAAATGCAGATAGAAGATAAACATAAACAGTAGAAGACAAGAGGACACAAGATGTGGCACCAGCTAGGGACAAACCCCAATGTGGGGAAACCCTTGATCAAATCTTCTTTTAGTCTTCAATAGTTCAGCAGAGAGAGATAGTACAATTTACAAATCTGATAATTTATGACAGCAACAAAAGAGCCCTAACCAGAAAAGTCAATGCTGGTCAACAGGGCAGATTTGACCCTTAGCAAATCGGTCAACTTCATCCTCCTAACAACAAGATAAAACAACCCTCAAAATAGTCAAATTCAGCCCAGTCAAAGTCCTGTTAAACAACCCAGAAATTTGGTCTCCTGAAATTTTGCTTTCTTGAAATTTCGGCCTCCTGAAATTTCGCTCTCCTGAAATTTCAGAGATATGGGTGGGGGAGAGAGAGAGAGAGAGAGAGAGAGAGACCCAAAAATCCGTACCCAATCAATGAGGAGAGAGAGAGAGAAGTGTGAAGATGAGTGTGTCCAAATGAGGCTAAGTCACCTTGTATTTATATGCTACGTTGAGGATGAATAGACGTGACTGTTGGGCTCTTGAGCCTACATAAGTTTGCTGGCCTACCTTGACTATTTGACCATAATCAAAATAAATTCATAACTTCATTTGTACATGTCAGAATCAGATGATCTTTAGATCAATCCTACACCCCTAAGGGAGAGGAATCTAAAAAAAATATCAGCTGTCATAAATAAGATGACCCATGTGGAGTTTGGTCCTAGTTGCCAATTTTAATAGAAAGACTTGCGCTAGACCTAGGGTTTTACGAATAATCGTGGGAAGAAATGCTTCCAAGGTACTTAGTAGGTCAATGTAAAAGCGGAGAAAGGGTCTCTTGATATTTATTCCAACGAATACTATGCTTATACAACCATTAAGAAAGCCACCTATTTTAGGAAATACAAGCTAGGTTTCCCTTCTGGGCCACACCTAGAGCATAAGAATTCATGGATGGATCATCGTGAGAAATCAACCAAAACTAGAGATCATCTAGGAAAGACCTCAAGGAAGAGTCTTGTCCAAACAGAATCGAAAAAGTCACTCTCTAAAAGATTTTGCTTGATGCCCTAGCTAGTTGTCCTTTGAAAGGGGGGCCAAAAATTTAAGGAGGAGAAAAGACGGAGAAAAGAAGGGTCGATCACCACACAACTTAGGCCAATGCCTTCTCCCTTGGGTTTATGGAGTCCTAGATGTGTTAGATAGGCCAAATTTGTCTTAAAGGAGGTTAAAAGTTGATGCCCTAGCTACCAACCCTCAGCAATTACCTACTATTATAATATGGAGTTTCATGAAGAAAAATAACATTTCATCTCTAGGAACATTCATTGCATGCTATATCATGAATAATATATGCAAGAGCCAACCAAATAGCTTTCAAAATTATCTTCAACGAAATTAGGGAACAATAACATTTACTCTAGTTGCAACAATTACATACATTAGACAATTTGCAAAGAAAGATTTAATAAACAATAAATGGGTAGCAATATATCCATCCATATTCAAGAAATAGGTCAAGACAAGATAAAAAGTCAACTCCAAATATCATAGTGCATCCAAGATACTCCAAAAGATCCAAGAGAAAAAGTGCGAAATTGCCTAAGAGGGCTGAAAATTCCAAGTGATGATGATGCTCTCTCACAAATGAGAGCAAGTTCTATTTATATGAGGCCTTAGAGGTCGAATCTCTACTCTAAAGCCCTGACATTATAAAAAATGTCCAAAATAAAGGCCCTTGGTCACAAGCAGTCAAAGTAGCTATGATACATTTTGAATTAACCATCCAAGAGCTAGCCGAAATGGTGATGTCATGTTGATGTAGTGCCGTTGGAGGGCCACATCGAGTTCTCTTTGTACCAAGATGTGAGAGAAAGCTCTATAAATTTTGAACAAGAGGGTGGCCCCTTAGTTTTCATGCAATACACCATGTGGGGCCCCAAAGTGGGTTTGGGGCACAAACATTGGTCTCATCGGTCTTTGGATGAAATGAAATCCTGTACATTGCTCCAAATGTGGGCTCTGATGATGTTGCTTGCCCTCCCAAATCTCAAAGGTGAGACAAACCTCCTATTGTCCTTGGATTAGATGCCATAATTAAGCTAAGCCGACCGTGGCACATTGGCCCAAGTGCATCATCTCACGAATAATGTGGGGCAATGAACAAACTGCTGAAGGTGCTAAGAGTGCCCATGGCATGAAATGATGCTCTAACACATGATGGTGTCCCATGGCTCTCAATGCTTCCACCAGAAGTGTCAATATGATCCTCTAGTGGGCTTGGGCCCCATTTAAGTTGACAAGCCCATGTTGAAACCTCCTTTCGATTACATATAAGATCCAATGTGTTTCCTCACCATTAGGTACAATAATTCATTAATGCATCTAAGTGAACCAAGCTTGTTAATCAAGGACACATTGGGACTTCATTAGGGGCTTCCCTTCCAAATTTGGGGCTTTAAGCTTGTAATAGTGTTACGTCCCTAGGTAGGAGTGGCTAATAAACAACCCTATTAGGTGTTTCCATCCCTTAAGGGGAAAGATAGGTCCAAGGTACATCCTTCAATTGATATGGGTCACGTGAATAATGATGATATGTATAGGGACATTGGTTTCAAAGCCAAATACCATGGGTTTAAGGATGGTAATGATGAGACATGTCCACATATTTAGGTGTATAGATGTAGGAGGGAGCAAACATGGATACATGAGTTACCCTGACCTTTGTTTATCCATCATTCTTCATTTTCCTTTCGCCTTTTCTTGATTTTTCTTTGTTTTACTGCTCGAGGCTCTAGGAGATGAGAGCATGCCTTGTATGATATAAGCATGTATTACCTCCTTAAGGTGGGGCAGTTCATTGCCTACCAAGGGTTGGGACGTGCATGGATTCCTTAATGATGCGGGGGCACTAGGAACCAGGGTGATGGCCATAATGATAAGGGGTAGAGCTCATGTTTGACTTTTTCCCATGTGCTTTATTAATGTGTCGACCATCTTTTGCATCTTATAATATTCTTTTTTTTTGTTTCTTGCTTGTGGCTATGATATACTTTTAACATTCTTTTAGCTGCGTCAACCTCTGCGACAACATGTTTAGACCTGACCCAGACATGTGGACAAGGGGAGCGTTGAAAAATCTAGGGCATGCATAATTAAATTGATTCTTCGTTACAAGATAACAATTTGTGAAGTGTTTATACAATTAATCTTAGCTTGATGTTCCATTCATTATTAGTGTGTGTTTACTTCATCAAACTGCTATCAAAAACCAAAAGAGACAAGAACACAAATATTTGGCTTACTGTCATGGCCAAAACCTCTCCCTCTTGGAGAGGAAAACCCACGCAAAATTTTTCTTATAGAGATTTCATTGACGAATACCAATACCATGACCCTTGACACAATCTGCCTCTCCAAGACCAAGACATCAATTCCCTTCTTCATTGCTGTTGGAATCATTATCCTTGCTGCACCTTTGGCTCACTGAGATCTTCATTACTGTGGACATCATTGCTGCATTATGATTGTCTCTTGAGATTGCCATAGAGGTGATCTTGGCTTCTTCATTGAGATCATGATCTTTCAAGAGCAAGTTCATGATCTTTGTCACTGATCATTATTGTCATCACAGTTTCCTTTATGATTCTATATCATAACAATTGCTGTCATTACAGTTTCCTCATCTGCACCATTTGACACATCTTGAAAACCTCATCACTGCTCCTCTATATGTCTTGGCTTCGCAGTTCTCTTCAACATGTTTATATATAATATACATATGCTGAGATTGTAGTTGTCACTACTCATCAACAATGTTTCTCCTTATCATTGTGATATTGCTCATTGCAATGAGATGATAGTGATTAGATCTGCGTCTTTGATCTCATCAATGCTGTAACCAATTATATCACTGTCCTTGAGGTATGTGAGGTAGCAGAAGTAAAGTGTATATGCCGAGATTGGTGTCACAGGACTTAAGATGATGCCGAGACTGTTATGCATCCTCATCTTAAACCCTTTCTGCTCCATATGTTTGATATTGGCACATGACTGCACGTATGCCGAGATCCTCCATCCGAGATCTACATCTCTTGTTCATAAATATGTCAAGACTATCATCACAGAGATTATGTTTATGCCCAGATCACATGTTAATACTCAACCTTTTCTGCTTTATCCATTTGAGGACTTCACCTTCAGAATCACAGGTATTCCGAGAGGAGATTAACCTAGGTTCTGCTGCTCCTTATACCCATCCAAGGAGGCAGCTGAACCTAGATCTATCCTACCTTAATGTGGATCTTTTGCTCCTCAATTACCTGAAAATTCAGAGACAAATTGTGAGTTTCTCATGTGTGATTTGCGCTCTGACCCTTCGTGGTATTATAGTAGTGTGTGCTCCTATTTGAGCCGACTGAGTGTGAACGGATGTGTCTCTTCCCTTGAGCCGACGTGACCTTTATTTATGCATTTTAATTCATATTGGAGCCGACATGAAGAATTCCTTCTCTTTTTCGCTTGCAGACTTCTTGGAGGATTATGCTTGGTCTTTGGAGGGTTTCTACACAACTTTGTGGATTTGTTTACATTTACATAAACTCATGAGGAGTTTCTATACACATGACATGACTCTTTGAAATATAAATAAATCCTAAAGACATCAAGAAGAAGTCT
Organism: Pinus taeda; assembly: GCA_000404065.3. Lineage (NCBI taxonomy): Eukaryota > Viridiplantae > Streptophyta > Pinopsida > Pinales > Pinaceae > Pinus > Pinus taeda. The sequence continues at coordinate 5,926 of APFE030054899.1, read as the reverse complement.
TTTACCTAGTGACACTTCTTGTTCATGAAACCCATGTAGCAAGGCATACAAAATTAATTTATTTCCTTTTATTACATCGTTTACAAAGATCATGTCATTATGAAGACCGAACCTAGTTACACTTTCTTCAACAGGGAGGAGGCATACCAATGCCTTGTGGGCCCAATGATCATGTGGACCTAGAGAGGGAAGATGATGAAATAGGGCTTGTAATGTGCGGAGGGAAGTGAAAAATGTGAAATGGGAAAATGGAACTGCGCTAGCAAAATCTAGGTTTCCCAGGTAGTGCCCTTACTGAAGCTATAAGCCATGAGAATAGGATTGAGGATGTTATGTAAAAAATTAGTTAATTTTAGGTTATTGTTTAATTTTAGGTTTAGTTAGATGAAAGGGCACGATCATAAGATCATGCCCTTTCCCAAAGGGTGCCCATGGCGGTATATAAGCCAGGCAACCCAGTGTAAATCATCATCTGTCTATTCTTTTATTAATAAATTATTTATATATATATTTCTGTTATCCAGAAGTTTTATACTTCATCTGGTATCAGAGGGAGTTCGCTCCTCGGGCTCTATTGAGCTGCTGCCGTCACTTTCGTTTTTCTGCCACGGGTTCCTTCACTCATTCAACTCCACTGTCGTGCTCCCACTCCCTATTCTTCCGCCGTCCGACTGTGCAACTGCCCTAGTCTTCCCATCACCCCGCTGTTCTGTCGTCTCAGTGCCTTCCCCATCATCCTGCTATTCTGCTACATCTGCACACCATTCCATTGTCGCTTCCTATCCCTTCCGACCGTTGCGTCATTTCCACTGAATCCACACTTCTATCCACGCCGCGCTGTCACCACTCTCCGCTGCGTAAGCCACCGGCCTCAAATCTCTGCGCATACAAGTTACAAACCCTGTCCGCCATCCTGCCCCGCTCCGGTGTTGGGTCCTTTCTCTCGTGTCATCCAGTGTTCAGTCAACATTCCTCTTCCAACCACTGCCCAGTTTACTGTGTCGACCGCTACCACGTTGCTAGCTCTCCCCTGCTCAACCGCCTGTCAGCTTTCACCCTGCCCCCGAAATTCCCCATCGTCTAACGCTCGTTCCTAGCTATATCTTTCGCTTCGACTGCTGTCCACCAGGTCTATCCCTCACAAAATCCTCGATGACGCTGCCATTGTCACCATCTCGTTTTCCCTTGCGTTGATAGTTATTCCTGCTCTTAAAGTCGTGTTGTTGATGACCAACAAAACCCTGGTCGCTTGAAGCAGTGTCTCGTTCATCGGTGCCCTGTCCATTTTTACGCCGTCTGAAATAATCCGCTGCTACTGTTGGATTACTTGCCACGCCTGCGGTGATATACGCTCGGTCAAAGATCAGCTCCCCGTTCGTGTATACTATTCTGCCGCGACTGTGTTACGCACTACTCAACCATTACCGGCCCCTGCATTCACTATCTACCAGCACATATTCCACTGGAGTGACACGCCTGTCAAACGAGAAGTTGTGGCTGCGTGGCTCTGCGGTTCGAAGGTGCCGGCAAGTGTTCGCCGTAAAAACCCGAAAAAACGAGAAGGGTGAATATTAAAAAGGAACGTGACCTTTTCCGTGGGACGTTACCGTCCATTACACGATAAGCATACGTTATATATATAAATACATATATGAATTATAATTTTGTTTTAGTTAATATTATATATATATAATAATCATTATATAGTTTTAATTATAAGTTATAATACATATATACGTTAATTATATATATATATATATATATATATTATTTTTATATTATTTTTATATATAATTTTAATTAATTAAATTTTTAATTAATTAAAAAGTTATATATTTATAAAAGTTTATTTTAATAATTTATTTTTTAATTAATTTAAAGTTATATATATATATTATATATAATCAAGTGGAAAGACTTACCGGAAAACTCTCGGGGAGAATTGAGAATGAAGCATTTTGCAACTACATCGTTTTTGCATAGCTTGAGGACAAGCATTCTTCGAGAGGAAGGCAATGTATGTTTAAAAATTAGTTAATTTTGGTTATTGTTATTTTAGGTTTAGTTAGATGAAAGGTCACGATCATAAGATCATGCCCTTTCCCAAAGTGTCATGGCGTTATTTCAGAGGGGCCCCATTGTAATCCAACACATCTGTATTTTATCTCTTATTAATAAATTATTTATTTATATTCTGCGTCTCAGCATTTTTCTCTCCAGAGGATTAACCCCCATTTAAGGTGAGGGAACAAAATATAGTCGAAACTCTTCCTTCTTCCAAGTCACCCAATAATTCATGCCCAAAGTGCCCAAGGAAGAACAAACATAATCACTCGATTGCACAATGGAAAACATGCCTTTAGGATTGGATTGCCCACCTTCAAACATATGCTCTTGACAAATGGGCGAGGGGACATATAACTAGCTCAGGGAGCGAAGATCAAATGACACAATATATCAGCTACAATGGTGGTTATCAAGGGCTGCTGGTTGCCAACTGAAGACAAATCTAGGAGAAGAAATCTCCTATGGGGTCACCCAATTTTGGTGGGTAAGACTTGGCTCCAACTAGGACATGAGCTCATTGTGGAGTGCACAAGCCATTTACTCAAATAGGGATGTCTTGAGAACACCAACGATCCTCTAGGACCATAGATTTGTATTCTGCAGATCACAAACAATGTTGGAAGCATGTGTCATGGGCGTACTTTTATCGCCCATGTTTTCATCACATAATAAAATTATATGTAAAAGAAAATTTATTCTATGATGCAAATCTAATCTAAATGCACCTATTCTAGCACGAGAACATGATATGATGATATTAGCTATGTAAAATCAATATGCAATGCATCCTACTCTAACATGGATGCTACACTATGAAAATGCTAAGTATAATCATATAGCTAATGTAACCAGCATATCATTAGATCATGATAATATTTCCTATCTCTATGATTCATTATGGTACACATTTGAAAGCAAACATGACAATCATGACACTCATATGCAAGGTCACAAGTGTGGGAGGTGGGAAAAGAAAGCGACCATAAATCATGTGAAGGAACATTGGACAAAGGAGGGGAACACAAGCCAGGCCTACACCGTTAGGTTTTTCCTTTATTCAAGAATATGGAGAAGTCAATGATTAAACCCCATAACCTTTTCTTAAAGTTTCTTTTATTCATGAAGTTCCTTTTATGTCCTCATGCTTTGGCCGAGAAGGATAGGAGGTGTTGACCTCTACCGGTCAACTACCCATGCAGTACACCCCCTTTTTCTTCGCAAAAAGGGGCAGCACCTGATCAGCGTGTCCGTGCCATCCTGCAGTCATCAGCATTTTTTATCGATCTAATTGTAAACCCAGTCTGCATGTATTAATTGTAAATAATCCTAGCAGATGTGTGTCGTTAGTAAATTGCCTAGGTGGACCTAACTTTCTAATGATAATTTATGTCCCGGAAGGTTTTTCGTCTCACCAGTCCACGGATCGGCAGAGTTTTCCTTCAAACCTGACCCCAAAGCCGGGATGCATTTTGTTATTAGAACTTTAGGAAAATCCTAGTGTGCTAGCCTGCTGGATTATAGTTGTGTCGCAGAACTGGGTGTTTTGTGAGGGTCTATGTTAAAAGGGTTTTTCCCCTTGAGATGTAAATGGTTAAAAGTCATGATGCAATGTGTCCTGAGGGTCGAAAAATGTTTTAAATCCCCTCATTAGTCCTAAGTCCTAGGTCCTAGGTGATGGTTCGCAGTCTTAGTTTCGATGATCCATTTTAAAATGAATTAAGAAATAAAAAATGAAGTTAAAAAAACAAAAAAAAAAAAAAAAAAAAAAAAACAAAAAAAAAAAAAAAAAAAAAAAAAAAAAAAAAAAAAAAAAAAAAAATAAATTATAAATAAATAAATAATAAAATAAATAAAAAAAATAATAAAATAACAAAAATTAAAGTTAAGTTATAAAAAAAATAATTTAAAAAAATAATAAATAATATATTTTCAAATCGGACGGATGAGATCAAGAGATGTCTGATCCTCATCGCAACGTCGAGATCATTTCACAATGGATCACGGATCGAACTAGCCGTTGGATTCTTTCCTTTAAATAGGGTTTTTAGTGAGTCATTTTTCAAGGCATCTGATCTGTGGAGGTTGCGTACTGACAAAAAAGCTCTCATTGTATTTGATTTATCTGGCGTCACAATTAAAGACTTTGGGGTTCAAACTGGGCTGGATAGCGGTGTTAACTCTCTGGAATTGCTGATTGAGATGTTTGTTTGTTTTTTTTTTTTTTTTGCATATTTCAGTTTTCAGCAGTTAATAATAGATGGTTTTCAGAGCATTGTGAGTACAGGTATCTTGCTCACGTGCTAGGGTTTGAATGTTGTAGGGTTTCTGGAATAATGGCAGGTAGCTCCATTATTTCTTGAAATTTGGCAGCATTTCTTGCCCTCTTTGCTAATGTTTGCTTGAGGTGTGCAGAAAACCCTTTAGGTGAAGAGTATTTGTGGGCGTTTGGGGAAGTTCTGAGTTGAACCAGCCAACTCCCTCAGGCTTTTCTGTGCAGAGCCCAGCTGATTGTGCCCTGGGTTAATCTTTTAAATTTTATTTCGTGTTTCACATTCAGAGACTGTCTTTATGTTCACAGTAAATTTCAAATTTCTAATGTATTGAGAATATTACTGCAAATGATTGTTAAATCTGGCTTTTTCAGAGCTTAAATTTTAAACTTTGAAATTTTGATCGGTTTGTAGGGTTTTATTTGTTTTGTTTTGTTTCCAGATTTTGGCTGCCTGTTTCATTTGTTCTCAGGCTGCCTGTTTCATTTTGAGAAGTCTTTTCAAGGCTTTATCAGGGGATTTTGGAGCAAAAAGTTTCAGATATTGATCTTGCGTGGAGTTTCAGCGCTTTCTTTTAGCTGCCTGCAGTTCGAATTACCTGCATTCAAATACTGCAAATTGAACATCAATTCTGGACGTCACCTGTACATGAAGCAGAGTTAAATTTTTTATTTTTTTTTACAGCAGCGCCCAGGCAATACATGAAGGTATTTACGGCTAGGGTCTTTGCATCCAGTGGTTCCATTTCTAATTTCCGAGCGCTTCATCAGTAACGAAATTTTCTCAGGCGAATGCAGTAAGGTATGCTTGCATTTTAGATTTTTGATTGGGTAAGTTACGCAGCAAAATCGTGGTTAATCCTGCTATTTGAATCGATTTTTTTTTTACGGGTCAGATTTGCATTGGCTTCATCTCTCCACGCTGCACATTTTCGGCTTAGCCCTCACCCACATTCTTCCCGCAGCTACATCCGTTTGCTGTTGTTCTACCCATACGCTGCCTTACCTTGCCTTCATTCGTTTTCCTTTTTTGCGACCTGCACTCTGCCCTCCTTTCTTCAAGTTATTCAACCTGCAAACGACACCCAAAACGCTGCTCCTCCACGCTGAACTTGCGGACCTCTGCGTGCTTGAATCCTGCCCCAGTCCTCGTCCCTGCCATCGTCCAAAACCTGCACCTGCTCAGCTCCATCACGCAGCCTTGGCCGCCATCACAAATTACCTGCAAAATACACTAAGGCAAAATCGATTTTATTAATGTACAGGTCGTGGGTTTTCAGCGTAGACGTAGCATAGGTTTAGACAAGTCGATTCTTTTTGATATAGCGTAGGTTTGACATATTTTTTTAGGGCTATGTTCTGATTTTATTATGTTTTGAGTTAGATTTAAATTTTTATTTTATTTTAGTTACGTTTCCTTTTAGTTTAGTTTTTGTTTTTAGTTTTATTTTATATACATATGTGTTAGATGTCATAGGTTTAATATTTGTGTTAAATTTTATTTTAAATGAAATAAAAATTCATAAAAGGGCTTTAGAGTTAGTAGTTAATTTTTCTAGGTTTAGTTTAGACTTAGATTTTTTTTTTTTT
>APFE030054897.1:0-10687 GCA_000404065.3 Pinus taeda | reverse complement strand
AGAGAACGTGAAGAAGCAGTATCTTGAAAAGGAAGAGCAACATCAAGTTGAGGTAAATATTCTAAAAGATAATTAAAAGAAAAGTATAAGCTCTTATGATTTCAAGATAGTACTAAAATCTTGGATGATATTCTTAGTAGTCAAAGACCTCCTACCATCAAAACTGGTCTTTGTTTTCATGAATTTGTTGAAGGTGAATCTAGTTCACAAAGTAAGACAAAGAACTCTAATGCAAAATGTGAAATGGTCAACAAGGAGATAAAAGGTCAATCTCATCATCAAGCAAGGAAAGAAATTCCTCAAAGAAAATCTTTTACTCCTCCTATGAATAATGTTGAATGTTATGCATGTCATAATCTTGGGCATGTTGCAGCGAGATGTAGAAGAAGAAGGTTTCAGAACCATCATCATCTCATTCAAGGTACTTTAATGGATATTTCTTTGCTTGCAATATGTTTGGTCACAGAGTTGTTGATTGCTATAGAAGAAATATGAAACATATAAGATGTTACACATGTAACAAGCTTGGACATATAGCTAAGGAATGCATGAACAAAGTATGGGTGCCATACCAAAAGGAGAAAACATCATCATCACACTTGAAGATGTGGAAGAAGAAAGATGCACAGTCAGAAAGAGGAAGCACAACACAACATACAAACATAACAGACTCAGGGGGAGCTGAATGTGTACAACTTCAGTGACCTAAATCTCATACGCAAGTTTCATAAAATGAAGTCGTGTATATATGCGAGTTAGACACTGCAAAGTCGCTTATATGTTACTCTGAGGAAAAGTAGTGGGGATAGGCTCGGAAAAGGGGTCTGATTCATATGACAAAGGAATCAGATGATGAGTCTATGTGTGACAAGTTAGCTTTGCCATCAAAACATCTTCTCCAAAGCTTATGCAATTTAACCTAATTATTCTAATTCACCCAATATTTTTTGCCTCTTTGATTGAATTATACTAATTAACCACTAAAAAATATCAATACATAAAAATCATCCTCATTTTCTTCATATTTCAATATCCACATCTAATTAACTTAACAAAATTATGTTTTTAGCACTCAACTCATATTATTAATTTTTAAAATGCTACCTAACTACCATCTGATTACACATAAAATTTTATTAACCAAATAATCGAACATTCAGTTTATCAACCTGAATTCAGAAAGAAGAGTATAAATTAGATTAACAAATGATAGGTAGGCATCTTTGCTTTTGTGGCAATGACCCAGCTAGTGGGGTAAAACAGAGGCGTGTCAATTGCTGGTTGAAAACTATTTCCATCCCACCTCGTTGACTTGGGCTGCGCCTTGGCCTTCGAGAAGTTTTGGATGGCTGGCATTTGTCCAGGGCTCCAAATAATTCAAATTTTCAAACGGGTATCAAACTATAAATACAGGAGACGAAATTTCTGTGGCTGGGAATTTGTTGGCCTATGTTAAATTCTGGAAGATATTTCTTCGTGGATGTTCAGGATTTATTCGGGACTCGGTGAAAATCATTACATGGATGGGACTCGCTGTTGAATTCTCATATTGTCCGGTTGAATTTTTATATTGTCATGTATGGCATCTGTTGATACTTTTTAATAGATGTGGATAAATTATTCTGGTTACCAGAATACCAATATTAGCTGCTATTATTACCATTTTCGTAGTTTTCTTTTAAATCCAATTAGTTTATAATTCTAGTATATGTTATCTATTCATTCCTACGGCAAAAAACATTTCAAAACCATTTAGTTTATAATTCTAGTATATTTTATGTATTCATTATTTCTGCAGAACACATTTTAATTGTGGAAGTTATGACCGTCAATATAAACTTTATGTACAAATGCATGCCATGGGTTTGGAATTGGAAGAATGGCTTTGCAACAGTCATACAAATGCCATGTGTTGTGTTTATATTGCAATGTGTGAGCTATATGGGTATGATTTTAAGTTTAGTGAAAAGCTAAATTTTGCTATAGGTTATCCATTCTAATGTAGTGTTTTCAATGTGTCCTCTCATCAACTTGGATATGTGAATGAATGACCCCATTAAGAACCACCATAAATCCTTTCATCAATTATTATGGATGTCAAATTAGGAAGCTCAATTATTTTCTACAACTTAAATTTCATCCTCTTCTCCTCTCACCATTGTGTTTTCTTTTCAAAACTTTAAGATGTCTGGCAATCATGAGAGAGAAGGCTATGTCAAGCCTCATTGATACCTACTGCCCCTCCAAGCCAACAGACTAAACTAGCTTTTTCATTACTGCAATTTGATATTGTTTGTGTAATCATATGTTTCATTCTAATCAGAGGATTCACCATCATGTTCACATTATTGAGGATTATGTTTGTTATTTGTGTTACTATTGTTGCATACAATTTGCTATGAAATCCATGACACTTCTAGGGCTCATTTTTTTTGTGTTTCTTAGAGAGTCTATAATGGAATAGATTTTAATGGAATTCAATCTATGAATTTCTCAAGTGGCAGATGAGGTGATATAGAAGTGTCATGAGAAAAACATAATAGGAAGTTAAAGAACTTGAAATCATACCACCACATAATCACAAATATAATTGTGGCATTCTCATTTCTCCTTCTCACAATTATTGGTTGGACTTCTAGTAATTTTTTAGCCATATAGTAATATTTTCATTAAATCATGAAGTTGCAAGGAAAAAAACATTTTGACACCCTCCCAAACCATTTGAAAATCCCCCATAAAAGATTGATATAACCAATACTACTTCCACTTATTTAGCCTACTTGTCATAGGGTTCACTAACCTAAACCAATAGGTTTTTGGCATAGAAGAATTATTTGACATATATTTTAGTTTTTTAACGATTGTGAGTGAGAGTGCATTTATCACTATGCTACAAATTTAGATATATTTTTTAATATATTAAAGCTTGAGTAGTTTGATTATTTTTAATATATGAAATAAATAAATAACCATGGTTAGGATAGATTGATTTCTTATAGAGAGGGATAGTATTTTATGTAACTAGTGCCAACACATGAAAATAGATCCTATGATCTCTAACTATTTGGCCTACTTGCAACACTTAGAAGGACTTATTTCAAATCCTCATTGTAAGCTTAGATATATCTAACAATGAACAAAGATATGATTTTATGTGAGTCTTGTACTGTGTCATGTTTCACTAATGAGGTTGTAGGAGAATTAAGCCATTTGGTAGTACTTAATTTCATGTGATGGAGTCCAACTAAATGGCATGTTTGAGAAAAGGATGAGGCTTGATGTTAGTCCCCAACAATTTTGTTGGAACAATTACAACATTGCTAGAACTTGAATTGAAACAAGTATCTAGAATGTGTTGCAACACTCTTAATCTCAATGTGTTTTCATTTTAAACTACTAAACATTTTGCATGAATTCCTATTTTTCTAGGATTGATATATAAAATATTATAGAATTGTAGTTTATCTAATTTTTACTCACTACTTAGTAAACAATTGCAACCCCTTACGGTTTAAACCTTCACTATTTTGATTATTTTTAATGAATGAAATAAATAAATAGCCATGGTTAGGGTAGATTTATTTCTTATACGAGGGATAGTATTTTATGTAACTAGTGCCAATACACAAAAATAGATCCTATGATCTCTAACTATTTGGCAACTACTTGCAAAACTCACAAGGATTTATTTCAAACCCTCATTGTAAGCTTAGCTATATCTAAGAATGGACAAAGATATGATTTTATGAGAGTCTTTTATGGTGTCATGTTTCACTAATGAGGTTGTAGGAGTATTAAGCCATTTGGTAGTACTTAATTTCATGTGATAGAGTCCAACTAAATGGCATCTTTGAGAAAAGGATGAGGCTTGATGTTAGTCCCCAACAATTTTGTTGGAACAATTACACCATATCTAGAACTTGAATTGAAACAAGTAGCTAGTATGTGTTGCAACACTCTAAATCTCAATGTGTTTTTGTTTTAAACAACTAAACATTTTTCATGAATTCCTATTTTTTTAGGATTGATATATAAAAGATTATAGAATGGTAGTTTATCTTATATTTACTCACTAGTTAATAAACAATTGCAAGCCCTTACAATTTCAATCTTGAGTATTTTGATTATTTTTAGTATATGAAATAAATAAATAGCCATGGTTAGGTTAGATTGATTTCTTATAGCTAGGGATAGTATTTTAGTTGGAGGGGTATTTAATGTCAATTGATACCTAAGCTATCAACATTTTTTCATTGAATGTTTACAAGTAACATGAATTTATTAAAACATTGGTGAGAAATTAGTTTGTCTTTTAATATGGAGCAGCTCAAATGACCATTAGTGATAGTGCAAGTGAAAGTAAAAAACATCTTCTCTAAAGTTTGTGCACTTTAACCTAGTTATTCCAATTGGTCCAAATTTTTTTAACTCTTTAATTGAATTGTACTACTTAACCACTAAAAAGTCTCAATACATAAAAATTATCCTCAATTTTTTTACATTTCAATATCCATATATAATTAACTCAACAAAATCTTGTTTTTAACACTCATTCATATACTTAATTTTTAAAATACTGCATAACTACCATCTACTTTACATAAATATAGACAAATAAAATTTCCATATATATTATTAATTAATTATTCACATATCATAAAAAAAAACTATATCTCATCTGCTCCTTAAACATTATAATCATCCAAAACATTCAGTTTATCAACTTCAAATATATTGTATTTTCCCACATCTCACAATTCACAAAAAGAAATGCAAAGAAGAGTATAAAGTAGAGGAACAAATGATACGGAGCCATCTTTAAGCTTGGGACAATGACGCAGCTAGTACGCAGCTAGTGAGGTAAAACAGAGGCGCGTCAATTGCTGGTTGAAAACTATTTCCAACCCCCCTCGTTGGCCTCGGCTACGCCATGACGCAGCTAGTACGCAGCTAGTGAGGTAAAACAGAGGCGCGTCAATTGCTGGTTGAAAACTATTTCCAACCCCCCTCGTTGGCCTCGGCTACGCCTTGGCCTTCGAGAATTTTTGGAGGGCTCGCATTTGGCTTGGGCTCCCAATAATTCAAATTTTCAAACTAGTAGCAAACTATAAATACGGAAGACGAAATTTGCATGGCTGAGATTTCAAACTAGTAGCAAACTATAAATGGGAATGGCTGTTGAGTTGAATTCTTATATTGTACTGTACGGTAAGATATTTCTTAATGGATGTGGATCAATTATTTTTGTTACTAGAATATCAATATGGTTAGTACTGTAAGATATTTCTTCATGGATGTGGATAAATTATTTTTGTTACTAGAATACCAATACTCAAAGAGAACTTGCATCACAGTTATTATTACCATTTTTTGGTTTTCTTTCAAAGATATTTAGTTTATAGTTCTTGTATGTGTTATATATTCATTCTTTTTGCAGAAAACATTTCCAATCCATTTAATTTATAATTCTAGTATAAGTTATATATTCATTCTTTTTTCATCAAACATTTTAATTGTTGTAAGTTATGCTCATCAATATCAACTTTATGTATGGAAGCAATGGCACTGGTCATGGGATTGGAATTCAATGAATGGCTTTGGGATAGTGATACACATGTAATGTGATACGTTTATATTGCAATGTGCTAGTGATATGAGTATGATTTTAAGTTTAGTGAAAAGTTAAATATTTCCACATGTTATCCTTTCTAAAGTAGTGTTTTCAACATGTAGTTTCATCAACTTGGATATGTGAATGAATGAAAAACATACTAAAGAGGAAACATGCAGTACTTTCTTATTCCCAATTTTTTTTTTCACTTGACAAATGCCTCTCTCATATGGGCCTTGCCAATGTATAATCTAAACAATTAATAGCAACACTTGACAAAAGTCAACCCTTGAGAGTCTATAGAATCTAGATAGTAGAATGCTCAAGGAATCTTTGGTGTAACTAATGTCAATACTGCTAATTTCAAACAACTTGGTTCTAGAGATTTTATTTTCCCTAGAATTGTAGCATATAACAAGATTTTTTACGTCAATTATCAAAATAAATCAGAAAGTTGATTCTATTGAATGCACTTCAAATTTTGAAGGAAAGATAAGATGGAGGGATTCTTTCTAGAAACCCTCTAGATGGAGCCATTCTCAACACTTTGGGATCTCTTCACTTCTTTGACTAGTTCAAATAATGAGCTCTTTGAATTAGTTCCCAAAAGTCTCAACACATTGACTCTCATTGCTATTATTTTTTCAATAAGAACTTAAACAACGCTATTGCCAACTCACTTATGAGTATTAGAAAGAGGGGAAGTCTTTTAGGAAATGCAGTGACTTGAGTTAATATTTTGAGTAGCAATGATAAATTGGAGATTGGTTTGCTAGATTCTATGCTCATAAGGAATGATTCATATTTATCTCTAGAATGATACTTTTTAGATGAGATTTTTGTCATCATAAAAATTATCATTGAAATTATCTTTCTCTTAATTTTGGATTCAATGTAGAAGAGATTTCAGTTGTTATTCAAAGATGGAGACAATGTAATCTACCCATGTTTATTGTGACAACCTACTCACAAGGAAATTGACTCTATTCAAAATATCATACCTAAGTTAAGAGCATCTACCCATGTTTATTGTGCCAACCTACTCACAACTAAATTGACTCTATTCAAAATATCATACCTAAGTTAAGAATATCATATTCAAAATAAGTGTCTCTATTTGACTCATAGGTTATTTATGAGATTTATAAGGGTAGGAATTGCCAACTCCACTTAAGGTTGACACAATGCCAGCTACATGTTATTCTATTTTTTCCATTGGTTCATTAATTTAAAGTTTTTTGTTGCTCTAGAACTTATATCTTTCATTGAAAAGATATTCTTTCAGATGGAGAGCTCTTGCAACCAAGAGAAAATTAATTTTGGCTATGGTAATGAGAGCATCATATTTGTTTCTAAGTCAAATTTGGTAACTACTTTCACAACATTATGGTATCTAAAATGACAAGAGAAATTTGACCATATGTGAGTGGAAGACTCTTCATACACCCACTTTTATAACTTGAGGTGTTTGGGTGCATAATGGTGATATGATTATCTTACATAGAGGTGAAAGTGTTTTAATTTCCTCAACTTTTCTTTTGATTCTTGTTTTCTTAAAGTAGAGCCTAAGATACCAAATTATAATAACTACTTCATGTAGTAAAGATTTTCATGTTATAAAAGTAGATGTCTTCAATGGATGTTTTTGTTGCCCTATCCACTAATTTTATTGAGTGAGCATTTGGGCTTAGCCACCATTTATTCCTATTAGCCTTGTGTTGAATCCTAATTCTCCTTTTCATTTTATTTTCTTCTTTTTATTGTGGAATTAAAATGATGATGGGGTTAAGACTTTAGTTGAATATTGAATTGGCTTAGGGGTTTAGTTTACTCATCCTACCCATAGTAGTTTTGTATAGCCTGGTTGTATGAGCCCATTAAAAACCACCATAAATCCTTTCATCAATTATTATGGATGTCAAATTGGGAAGCTCAATTATTTTCTACAACTAAAATGCCATCCTCTTCTTCTCTCACCATTGTGTTTTCTTTTCAAAATGTTAGGATGTCTCTCAATCATGAGAGAGAAGGCTATGTCAAGCCTCATTGATGCCTACTGCCCCTCCATGCCAAAAGACTAAACTAGCTTGTTCACAGTATTGTTGCATACAATTTGCTATGAAATCCATGACACTTCTAGGGCTAATTTTTTTGTGTGGCTTCGAGAGTCTATAATGGAATAGATTTAATGGAATTCAATCCATGAATTTCTCAAGAGGTAGTATAGGGGACTGAGAGTGGCCATGAGAAACACATAATAGGAAGATCAAGAACTTGAAATCATACCACCACATAATCGCAAATATAATTGTTGCATTCTCATTTCTCCTTCCCACAATTGTTGGTTAGACTTTGGGTAATTTTTTGGAAATGTAGTAATATTTTCTTTAAATCATGAAGTTGCAAGGAAAAATAATATTTTGACACCCTCCCAAACCATTTGAAAATCCCCCATAAAAATTTGATATACCCAATACTACTTTCACTTATTTAGTCATACTTGTCATAGGGTTCCCTAACCTAAACCAATAGGTTTTTGGAATAGAAGAATTCTTTTAGATATATTTTAGATTTGTAATGATTGTGAGTGAGAGTGAGATTATCACTCTGCTACAAATTTAGATTTTGTTTTATGTGGTTGTGGCTAATCATCTAAAAGTTGATGGACTTGGTACAGATTGTTCTACATTATTTTAGGTTTATGTTTTGGATAATGTGTTAGTAATATTTTAATAGCTAGCCACTTCCTCTTTTTAAATAGTGGTATAAACCTATTGGAATGAGAATCTATGTGGAACTACTAGACATTTACGATTACCAATACACAAAAATAGAATCTATGATCTCTAACTACTTGGCAACTACTTACAATACTCAGAAGGATTTATTTCAAACACACATTGTAAGCTTATCTATATCTAAGAATGAACAAAGATATGATTTTATGAGAGTATTTGTTGGTGTCATGTTTCACTAATGAGGTTATAGGAGTATTAAGCCATTTGGTAGTACTTATTTTCATGTGATCGAAGTCCAACTAAATGGCATCTTTGAGAAAAGGGATGAGGCTTGATGTTAGTCTACAACAAATTTTTTCGAACAATTACAGCATGTGTAGAACTTCAATTGAAAAAAGTACCTAGTATGTCTTGCAACACTCTTAATCTCAATGTGTTTTTATTTTAAACTATTAGACAATTTTAAACTATTAGACAGTTTTCAGTGAATTCCTATTTTTTCTAGGATTGATATATAAAAGACTATAAAATTGTAGTTCATCTAATTTTTACTCACTAGTTAATAAAACAATTGCTACCTTTCATAGTTTCAATAATAAACCCTTCTTAGGGACCCTATTATCATTAGAAAACTTTGATACACAAAGGGATTGAGTTGACTAGTATTCATGATGTAGTCTAAGTTTAAATCACAATAATCAAATATTCTTGTCATGTTGTTTGCTTCAAGAGTGTCACCCGTCCTTGCACAAGAAACTAAACCCACATTGGTAACCTTGCAAATCATTAGGATTGGATCCATACCTTCACAGAAGATTTAGTTTTTATAGTAGATGGAAAGAAAAAAAAAATTGTTCTTAACTTATTTCTCTTCATTACATGACCCTTGAGTTATTTTTTAATTCACATTTGAGCAATTTAGGTGATATCATAATATATTAGGAGCTGGAATATTTGGTATTTTTATGAAGGGCCTATGTAAGGTTTAACATTTACACTCTATAATACATAAGCATCAGTTAGGGTGACAATAATTACTCTTGTTCATAACATTTCTTTTACAAGTTTTTCTTTTAGTAAAATAGAGTTCTATTTTACTAAAATAGAGGTCAATTATCAAAATAAATCAAAAAGTTGATTCTATTGAATGCACTTCAAATTTTGAAGGAAGGATAAGATCGAGGGATTCATTCTAGAAACCATCTAGATGGAGTCATTCTCAACACATTGGGATCTCTTCACTTCTTTGACTCTTTCAAATAATGATCTCTTTGAATTGGTTCCCAAAAGTCTCAACACATTGACTCTCATTGCTATTAGTTTTTTCAATAATAACTTAAACAACCCCATTGCCAAATCACTTATGAGTGTTAGAAAGAGGGGAAGTCTTTTAGGAAATTCAAGGGCTTGAGTTAATATTTTGAGTAGCAATGATAAATTGGAGATTTTTCTGCTTGTTTCTATGCTCATAAGGAATGATTCATATTTATCTCTAGAATGATACTTTTTAGAAGGGATTTTTGTCATCATGAAATTATCATTGAAATTATCTTTTTCTTAATTTTGGATTCAATATAGAAGAGCTTTCAATTGTTATTCAAAGATGGAGACAATGTAATTGGAAGTGGGGCATCTACCCATGTTTATTGTACCAACCTACTCACAATGAAATTGTGGAGAAAAACATCTCTTATAAAAGACAAAGCTAAAAGTAACAAAATTAACCATGACTATAAACAATGTAAACATGTTGACGATAAATATTTAGTTAAGCCCATTATAAGCTTTTTCAAAGTCGTTATTTAGGAAAGAATTCTATTTTCCTAAGTTAATAATATCATATTCAAAATAAGTGTCTCTATTTGACTCATAGGTTATTTATGAGATTTATAAGGGTAGGAGTTTCCAACTGCACTTAAGGTTGACACAATGTGAGCTACATGTTATTCTATTTTTGTCATTGGTTCATTAATTTAACTTTTTTTGTTCCCCTAGAAGTTATTGTTGAAAATAATACTGAGAGGGGGGGTGAATATGTATTATCTAGTCCTTTTAACAATTCTTCCTTATTTATACTTTGAATTATTTTTGCATATCAGTACCATAAAACAATGAGCATGAACAAGAAAAACGGACAGTCACATCAAAGAACACCAGATATAAGGTGGAAACCCAATGTGGGTGAAAACCACCTGCTGCAATATGTCTCTATCTTCTTTTCAAATTAGAAACTCCTTTTACAATGGTCTTGTACTGGTGCAGTCCTTTACCAGTACGCAGGCTGCAACCTGCAGAGAGCTACAACTCTCTCTCGTTTTCCAGTCTCTCCTGGAAGGGG
>APFE030054894.1:0-12546 GCA_000404065.3 Pinus taeda | reverse complement strand
TTTTTTTGATTGAATGATCATTGAAGGAAACTAATTGTGCGCACAATTGGTCTCTAAAGGACTGATTCCATGATAAACATAAGAAAAATTCCATATCCATATCCATCAAAACCATTACCTTTCCTCCCTTTTGAATTATAAATCCAACCAAGCAATTCAAAAAAAGCCATAGTCATTTTTCCCAACAAGAGTCAGTTGTTCATTTTCCTTTATTCACATACACTTTCCTCCTAACCCACAAATAAAAGCAAGAAGCTCACTAACATGCTTATGGCCCATTGTCATTATTATTTTCTATTGTCATCTTCCATTTTCATTTTTCTTTCCTATCCTTTTTCATTTCGCAAATAAACCCTGCTTCAATGCAAATTATTGAGTCCATAGTCCTTTGAGTCTAAAATCCCTGAAAAACACCTTGAGGCTTGCATGCCTTAATGGCAAGTCCTCATGCCGACGAACAATGCGAATACATCAATGTCCCTTGTTCATCAGATCTTCTAGGTACTCGACAGTAACAAAATTATTCATACTTAGCAAGATGTGTTTGGGCATCTTGACTCTCATTCTCATCAATGATGAGAGTTCTCGTGTTGACTAGTGGCATCCATTAATGACCACTAAGTTCACAATTTCCTACTATGTTCGATATCAGAACATCTATTCACACAGCAGGAATTGTGCCAATGAGTTTTGAAGACATGAAGATTATCATTTTCAGAAATTTGGAGCAAACGTAGAATATATGCAGCTACAGAACTAGGTGGCAGCTACGGAATCAGACAGTAGTTGCAGAATCAGATGATAGCTGCAGAATCAAATAATAGCTGCGAAATCAGATGACAGCAGCAAAATCAGCACTATTCTGCAGCAGATTCAGCAAGTTCTAATAAAAGCAAAAAAAAAATCATCTTGACTCTTTTCTCCATGACTTGTATAGCCATTTGAAGAAGATTATGATCAGAATTTTGCAGCCATCACACATGCAGCTCATCCATTTCTAAAGGGTAAGTTAAGGTATGTGATTTTGTAACTTTTTACCATAAAATTCCTTGAAAATCTATAATGATATTTTTTGGAAAAAACATTTCTCTTCCTCATCTCATAAAATTGTCAATATCATCAGTTGGGGGGGGGGATACATTCATATTCATATTTTATCATATTCATATCACATTCAAAAGCTCACATACTTTCAAAAGATATTAACTATTACATTACTGTTATGAGCATACAAAGGCTTTTCAAAAGTATTAAAAAGATAATTGGATACAAACACAATCACGGTTGTCACACAAGAACCAAGTATGATGCAATCCAATAAATATATACATTGCAACAATAATCAAATTATCGTTATGCGAAGTTCAAAGATCAAAAATGAATGCAACAACAAAATATGGTTGTAGCACAAGAACCAACCATGTTGCAATTCAACTAAAAGATTTTGTAGAAGTATGAAGTTATCAAATGATATCATGCAAAGTTAAGACAAAGCTCAAGGATAAAAAAGAATTAATGTAATAGATTGCATGAGGACATGCAATAGCTTCAGTTGGGGGGTATGTTGGGCCTTGAAATTGTCATTCACTTCCATTACATTTTCACTTATATATCCATATTGTCACCTTCACTCCACCTCTATTTCATTACATTTACCTCCATTTCATTACATTTACCTTACCATTATCATTATTGGGTCACATTTATGTTTTTCCAAACTTTATTAATTTTTAGTAATTTTAAGTGAATTTATGGTTAAAAATTAAAAAATAATGTGCATATGTTTATACCTAACAAGTGGGATGAAATTGTTGACATGTGTAGGTCAAAAGGAAGCTTCTAAAAGACCTTTATGTGGCCTCCCAAAACCAAATTCGAATTTGAGTGGAGAAGATCATGGGATCATAAGGATATGTGTCTCATTTCTTATTTGTATTGAAACTCTAAAAAGACGTGTCTTATCATTTCCTATTTTGGAGAGATTCATGGACTCTCATTAATGAGATAGCTTCTCATCTTTTTGTATAAATAAGGGAAGTTTTCTCATATCATTGAGATGTGAAAAGTTGGAGAAATGCTCTTGTTTTGAATATAGAATTTGGATTTGGCACCATACTCATGAGTGATGTTCACTTTGACTTGGTTATGCTTGTATTTGGAGCCTCTCAACTCTCCATCCCTCATGATTTTGGATTTTCCATCTATAATGTGTGAGATTTATAGTTTTTCATAGATTAAGATTTACTGTTTTTCATAGATTAAGATTTATTTCTTTCATATCTTTTCCTTTGTGAGAGGTTAAGAGTCATTGTTTTTATTTGCTTTCATATCTAGAGGTTACGAATTATTGTTTTTGCTTCCATTTCATATCATGTAGTTTTGATTATCCATTTCATAGGATCCTACTTTGATAATGCACACATGATCCTTTAGAGTAGATTTCATTTCATGCAATTTCATTTTTGAAAGAGTGGTGCGCTTTTCAATTCCCGCAAGTGTGGTAGATTAAGATTTCAATTCGTGCAAGTGTGGTAGATTAAGATTTCAATTCCAAAAACTGTACTATAATTTCCTTTGATTTGATTGTTGAATTAGAATAGGTGAATTTGGTTTGTCATTATTTGGTTTAGTAGTTAGATTGATCTAAATTGGGAGTTAATTTCTAACATATATAGTGCATGCATGCTTTGCAAGTTTTACGGAACCCCTGGGTTCACAATTAAATTATAGGTAACTAATTTGCCTCAACATTTTGGTGTCGTTATCGGGGAAGTGTGCATAGGCACTAGCTTTCAGTTTAGAGTGTATTTTATTTGTTTTTGTTTTTACTGACCATTTATGGACAAATGTTCTAGAATGCAGCCCAAACACTACATTGAGGAATGGTATCAAAAAGCGGTTACGCCACAATATTCATTAATTCTTTAAGAGATCCTTGCGGAAAATCGAAAGGTCAAGTCGATTTCGCATATCCTTACAAACAATTAGGTACATTTTCAAGTTTGGATGTGAGCATTTCAAAAATTCTAATCTATAAATGGCTTCATTGGAAGAATGAATATACTTAAAAATAAAATAAATTAAATAAATTAAAAATAAAAAATAAAAATAAAAAAAATAAAATAATAAAAAATAAAATAAATAAAATAAAATTAAAATAAAATAAAAATAACATAAAAATTATATGGATAGGAAAATAAAAAAGAAATGATTGATAAATCTTGACTATGCTAACAAAATAAAAATTTAAAAAAATCTCAAGTATTCTCTCCTTCTGCACTTCGTGTGACCTGGAGGATCAAAAAAAGAAATTGTTTTATTAGTATATCATAAAAAATATTTAGCAACAGAATGCAATTCTGCAACTAATTTATGTTTTCATGATTTGATTTAATTTAATTTGATTTTTCAATAAACTTAAAAAAAAAAAAACAAACAAACAAACAAACCAACAAACAAACAAACAAACAAAACAAAACCATTTTCTTGATTAATAAATTGTTTTGTTTAAATGAAATATATATGTATATATTTTTAATTCAAAAAAAAATGTAACATATATAATTTTTAAAACAAAACATTAAAAAAAAAATGTTGGTCAACATTATGAAAAAGCTCAAAGCATAAAATAAAATGAAATTAAAACTCCAAACGAATAAGTTGGAAACAACATTTAAATGGCCTTGTTTTGTGTGTTAATCGGGCTTTGGCCTTCAAATTCGCATCAACCTGTAAATTTGTTCCTAACACTCTTGCAATTGTGATGAAAATATGATGGGATAAAGTCAACTGAATTATTCAAAATGATCACTGATCTTCATGTTCCTCAATGTATACTACTTACAGGCTTTGTTGTGAAGGTTGTTTCTCCAGTATGAAACACAAACACTTAACTTGAATTCTATTGCACTTGCCTTAGCACGTGTGATTGCTCTTATTACTTCACAGGTTCCAATTGCAATGGATCTTGTGTTGCCGAGTTTGATAAGGCTTACATCGTTACTGTTCCAAAATATATTCCATATTCAAAGGGTGCTGAAGCCTAAACATAAAGTGTCTTTACTGGCTTTAGAAAGGCATTAATGTGCATGCACATAGGCTGGAATTAACTAAGCAAGAAGCTCGTGATAATCATCTCTCTGTAGATCAAACAGATCATCAACAACGTTCCCAGATAAAAGAGCGTAGAATAAGGAAGAAGTTGCAATTGAAGAAGCAGATAGGAAAGCCAAGGGAGACAAGAAATTTTCTTAGAAACTACAGCGAAACTGGAGGCATAATCGTTTGACAAATCCAAAATTGATTTTTGTAGAAAATGTAATTGCTAGAAAGCGGCACTGTCTTGACACCTGATTTTAAAACGAACTTTCTGAGCAAACCAGGGAAAATTTGAAAAAATTGGGACGTGGGTTTTTTTCCGAAACAGGATGAATTTAATAAACAAAAAACTATTTCCTCGAATTCCTTATCGTTCGGAAAAAAATCACGATTCTTCGGGACCCTGTTTGGTAACTACGTAAGAAAAAAAATTATTAAATGCTCAT
This sequence comes from Pinus taeda, assembly GCA_000404065.3. Classification (NCBI taxonomy): domain Eukaryota; kingdom Viridiplantae; phylum Streptophyta; class Pinopsida; order Pinales; family Pinaceae; genus Pinus; species Pinus taeda. The sequence goes on along the minus strand of APFE030054894.1, from coordinate 8,002 downwards.
AAAATTGTGTTTTAATATGCCACGCTTCACGTGGAAGAATTCAAATCAAATTCTGTTTGATCCTCATGGCACGAAGAGTCCAATTTAATGTTGACCCACCTATAGCTGAGGAAACAAAGATTTCATTGTTAGTGAAACCAGCAACAAAGGCAAAACAAATGCCAACTGTCTACCAAAACAAGAAGGAAGATGTTCAGACTTGGAAAGAGATGTCTTCTTTGACGACATCTATCTGCTAGAATCTCCTTGCAAGTTACATTGGACTTACTGGTTACGTGGGCATCTTGGGAGTATACTGTGGTTGCTCTTGTTGACCATGTCAAAACTGTTATTACTGAATGTGTTAAGAAGATATGGCTGAGCAGTGAAGACACAAGTAAGTAAATTAGAGGTGGTTGCATGAAAATCTTCACTTAGCAGCAATAATTTTCAAAAATTGAATGAAAGAAACCATTTTATTTGTGAAATATATATATATATATATATATATATAATATATATTATATATATATATATATATATATATATATATATTATAGATTGCGATGATTAATACATATGCAATCAATTTATTGAAGCAATTTATAAAGCAAAAAATACTTACAAAATTTTACTGAAATAATTTTTTTTTGTACAAGTACTTTTTCATATTTTTGTCGCTTCAAATATTTTTGACAGCATGTTCTTTTTGCAGCACAAATGACTATTCAATAATGGCTTGCAAAACAATTGGAAAATTATTTAGATGATTTATGAACATTTGGCATTAATATTGTTGTTGTGTATTTTTCTATGAAGTTTTAACTTGCAGGGCACAGCAAATCTTTGTGATGCCAATTGTTTTACTGAGCACAGTGCATAAAGTCATCCGACAATAGGGAGTTAATTTATTTTTCATGGTTATTTCTTAAAAATGGATTGTTATTGATATCATGAATTGGACTGAATACAACACTTCTAATTTTTCTTATTTTATTTCATTTGACATTTTGTGTAAGAATCAGAAAGGAACTAGTCATTTCTTTTTTAACACACTTATGTTCTTTATGTCAAGTTTTTTTTTTGCAGGTTTGGGATGATTGAATGATCATTGAAGGAAACTAATTATGCACACAATTGGTCTTCAAAGGACCGATTCCATGAGAAACATAAGAACAAGTCCATGTCCATATCCATCAAAACCATTACCTTTCCTCCCTTTTGAATTATAAATCCAACCAAGCAATTCAAAGAAAGCCACAATCATTTTTCCCAACAAGAGTCAATTGTTCATTTTCCTTTATTCACATACACTTTCCTCCTGAACCACAATTAAAAGCAAGAAGCTCACTGACATGCCCATTGTCATTATTATTTTCCATTGTTGATCCAAAAAGGATCTAGCATAGACCTCTAAATCTAAAAATATTCCTCACAGATGAAAATGAAAGTCAAAGGATGCTCTTGGAAATAGTATCATTGCATATATCTCTTCATTCTGAATCTAACACCATTTGAATGGGCTAAAATGGACTTCGGATGAAGAAGTTATTGTAAAAAGAAATTTGCCCATTATCCTTAGAAAATGAGGCAATTTCTTATTGAATGGGACTTAAGGGAAAATATGTGTGTTCCTTTTAGAAATCATGTAGGTTTTAACCCCATACAGAAATTACTTACATACGAATTCTAAAACATAGAAAATAAACAATGCGAGAGCATAACACATAAAACACATATACACAGATATTTTCCCATTGGATCCCAAAACCGGGACTACTAGCTTGATTTTTCATTATGTTCCTTTCAATATTATAATACATATTTATACATGTCGAAGCATCCAATACCATGGACCGAAAACCATCGCGTCCAATACCATGGACCGAAAAACCATTGCGTCTAAAAAACATGTGCAAAAATCATGCACAAAACCATTGGTGGGTCCGCCCAACCTAACATAGGGTCCAAAACCAAAATTTTTCGAGGCACTTCCCTGGACCCCATAAAGTGGGGTTATAGGTGCCCTTCAAACCCCCTGTTAACTACGTGGAGAGAATATAACACAACCCAACAAATCACATAACAACCTTTTATCGCATCGCAAGTATCCAAAGGGAGGACTTAAGCCAAAGGCATGAAGGTTTAGCGATAAGTGATGAACGCTTTATCGCATCACACATAACCAAAGGTGATGGACCATGGTTTGTGGCATTGCGAAGGACCAATGAGCGATATGCGATAAGCGTCGATCGGCGATCGGGCGATCGGAGGAACAGAACACCTAGACCCATGCGCCAATGCATTTGCGATATGCAATCGATGATATGGCGATCGGAGGAGCAGAGCACCCAGACCTATGCTGACGTGATATGCGAGATGCAATGAGTGATTGGCAAAATCAGAAATCGGCGATCGAAGGGATAAAGCGCCAGGCCTTAGACCCATGCAACATGCGAAATGCGATGGGCCAATTGGCAATATCGGTGATCGACGATCGGAGATCGGTAAATTGGATCACTATAATACAAAGGAGTAGCACACCATTGCAACATGTGACTTGTGATCAAGCATAGACCTAAAAAGGTTATAGATGTGGATTGATATTCCTTTGAAGTCTGTCTTAAGGATTTTGGTCAGGTTTTTCCGTGTTTTTGCGTATATCTCTGTGTATTGAAATTTTGTCCCAATTTCAGGAATTTTCCCGAAGAAAGGCCGCCTATGTATTTTCTTTGTAATGGCTCCCATTCTCCTTGCCACACAATAAGCGGGTGATTGTAATAGGAATGCGTTATAGAAAACGCAAAGCCAGATGGCCAAACACAGAGCCACAGAACCACAAAGCTAGAGGGCCAGATGCAGAGCCACAAGGAGCAGAAGAAGCTACAGAGCTGCAGAACTAATGATGGCACAGAGAGGAACAGATGGAAGCCATAGAGTCAAAGGATTCCTCAAAGGCTAGAGAGCCAAGTGAAGAAGAAAGTTTTTCCCTTGGGAGAGCAAGTCTTCTTTCGGGAGTCTCCCTTGAGGGTCTCCCTTCAGGAGTCTGCCTTGAGGGAGCTCACAGGTGGGAAAAGAGCCACCAAAGGTTGGAGGCTTGATAGAGGCATAGCCACCAGAGGTTGGAGGTAGAGCCGCAGTTCTAGAGAAAGCCAAAGAAGCCACCAAATGTTGTGGGCGATGGCAAAGGGGTGATTCCTCGGAGAGCTGGATGCGGCATAGTTGCAGAGCCAGAGACCTGAGCGCAGTAGAGTTGCAAAGCCAGAGAACCGTAGAGCTGAGGATTCATAGAGAGCCACCAGAGGTTGGAGGCTTGATAGAGGCAGAGCCACCAGAGGTTGGAGGCAAAGCCACAAAGCCAGAGAGCTCAAAATAGACTTCTAAGAGCCATGGGTTGTAATGAAGTTGTAGAACAGCAAAGAGATCAATTGATCAAGCTATCGTTGATGTCCGAAGTGTGCTGAAGACAAAAGAAGGAATTATAGAGACAGTAAAAGAATTATGAGGGAGTTGGTGCAAGCCAGGAGCTCAAGATAGCCTGGAGCGCTGATTGAAGTAATCTAGTCCAGAGAAGCCTAGATCTGTCTGCAGAGTATGGACAGCCAGCGGGATAAGATGGTATTCTAAACCCATAGGTATAGTTGTAAAACTATGGAGTTGAGTGTGGAACTTGTAAAAGAATTTAAGCCATAATCCCAAAGAGCCAAGCCGAGTTAACAAGAGCTCACGGAGATTTAGCCCAAGAGATTTGGGTGAAATCCTAATTATATTGTTGTTATGTCTGTTGGTTATTATTTGCATTATTTGTTGTTATATTTTTTTATATCAGTTTAAGCAAATCAACTTAAAGCACTTAACAATTAAAGGCAAACACAAGCATACACCTATTTCAAGTACTTAATTCCACAAATTATCAATCATAAGCATAGATCTTGGGAATATATAAGCTTTGGAGTGGGAAAGGTTCTTGTAAGCTTGACAAGAAGCCTTTAGAGCCCCATTTTCAGATCAGGTGGTATCGGAGCATCAAGTTGATTAACCCCAACTTCAAAGAAGGTTATATCAAAGCTAGTTATATCAGAGTAAGTTATACTAGAGCAGGTGGTATCATGAAGCAGATGGTATCATGATGCAGGTGATATCAGATCAGGATGCTTGATTGACAATGCAATCTATATGCTTGTTTGACTTGAAAGGTGTTCAAACAGTAGAAGGAATTTAGTTGTTTGATTGTTTGTACACTGACTGTTGTTTGAGTTTGCAAAGGTGAATGTTATTGATAGCTAAGTTCAGGAGAGGACAAGAAGGAAGAAAGGTCGAAGGAAGTATTCTTATCCCGAAGGACCTCAAAGCAATCCTTGAAGCATAAGAGGTTTGTTGCAAAAAGTTTCTTGAATAAGCTCTTTGTTAATCTTGTTTGAAGTTCTTTTGTTCATTTTGATAATGACAATTTCTACAAGTGAGTCCTCAAATTCTTCTTTCTTCACAAGGTTATTTGATGAAGACATGAAGCAAAACTTGTTCATCATGATTGATATGGTGAGAGAAATGTATGAGGATGGAAGGAAAAGCATCATACTTAGAGAGCAGTTGAATTCCATGAAGGAAGGAAGCAGTTGCTTTCTGAAAAATTGAAGGAAATGGAGAGGCAACTTCATATTGCAAATATGAACCTGAAAAGGATGAATGAGTTGGAGACATGGCTCCTTGTTGCCAAAGAAGCCTTAGTCAAGTATCAGCTTGAGGAAGAGGTAAACAATTCCTGTTTGTCTTCAAATTCTTCTAAGAATTTTTATATCGGTTCTTTTGAAAAACATACCAGAGGCATAGGTTCCAAGTTAATGTCCAAAATGGGCTATGAAGGAAAAGGCTTGGGAAAACATGCACAAGGTATTGTTGAGCCAATAAGGGTTGAGGAAAGGCCTAAGTATTTGGGTCTTGGCTATGGACAACCTTATGGAGAAAGTTCCAAAGCTGCCATGGAGATAATTGAAACAGTTCCAAGAAGGAGTTTCATTTCAGGTCTTCTACCTCAAGAGTGTAAAGATTGTAGTCATGGAGAGTGCAATAGCTTGAAACATCATTTGCAAGATGCAGGTGTTCATAAGCATGCACTTGAACCAGAAAGTTGTGGAAACTATGAAAGCCTTGAAGATATTGATGGTGTTCCAAAGAGAGCCACTTCTCCATTTGATTCACCTCCTCATGAAGGTAATAAAGGTGAAAAAGAAAGGTATAAATCTAGTTCTAATCATATTCCCTTTGATTATGTTAAGCATGATAAATTTCCATATAAGCATTGGAAAAGCATTGCATGTTCCTTTTGTGGTTTGGATAACCATAATGTTTCTAGCTGTTGGAAGAAGATGGCCACATGTAGGAAACCTTTGAAGGAAAAGAAGCAAGAAGCCAAAGGGTCCCTTGAACAAGGTAAACCATGCTATTGAGGAGATGCACATGTGTTGCACTTACTTCCATAAGCAAGGACATATTGCTGAAAGGTGTTGGACTTTGAATCCAACAATGCTTCCACAAAACTTGAAGAAGGTGGAAAGAAAGAATGGTAAGAATGGAAAGGAAGTTTCCGTAAATGATGTGTTTCAGGATATTCACATGTTGATGCTGATGTGCAGACAAAGGAAGGACCTGGATTGGTAAGAAATGGTTAGAATTCTTATCCAATTAAAATTGCATGTCTATTTATATAATGCATCTATTTTGCATGGAATGCAAGTTGTAGGGTTTTACCAAGAAGGTGAATGGAAAAAGTTGAGTAGGAGACTCACTTTATTGTTGCAACATTATATTCATTTCATATTCGAATGTACAGTGTACTTAAGCGAAAGTTGAAGGATGAAATGCATGCATGAGAATGATGTGCATGAACACAGGGATGTTAATGATTTCCTTTTATTTAAACATGTATGTGTGATTAACTTGAAGGGTTGATTACTTTGTTGTAAACATGCATGTAATGTTAATGTTGACTTGGAAAAAGTTGATTTCGTCTCCAAGATGGAGATAATGATGAAGTGTTTCATCTTTGAAAAAGAATCCTAAAGTTCTTTTTCTACATGCTTGAATTGAAGGGTCAATTGTTTTAAAGGCATGTTTTGTTGGATTGTTATCTAGTCAATCATTTGTATGCGGATGTAAAGACATGGAGGTAATTCACAAGATGTGAAATATGTTTCTTTTGTTGAAGCAGGAGTTTAGGCCATCTAGTTGTTGTCTATAATTTTGTTGTTGTTGACAATATTTCAAACAGGTACAAATGAAAATTTTGTGAAGCAGATGTAACTTCACATTGGTTTGAGCCACCTTGGATCAATGATCAAGGTAGAGAAGTTCAAACTACCTTCTGTGACCTTCACAGCAGAAGTTCTGCAGGAAGTCAAGGAGGAAGACAGTTCTTCCTAGGAGGACAAGCACATCCAGGAAGGGAGTGTTCAAAGGCTTGGTTCAGAGGCACTATGCAAGGAAAGTGTATGGAGGCTGAAAGAAGAGGGTGATGTACTCTCAGTTATTGTTCAGATCAGTATATCAATCTTTTGGAGTCCAAAATCTTTTTAGTGGGAAAGAATGATCCAAAATGGATCTAACATAGACCTCTAAGTCTAAAAATATTCCTCACAGAGGAAAATGAAATTCAAAGGATGCTCTTGGAAATAGTCTCATTGCATAGATCTCTTCATTCTGAATCTAAGACAATTTTAATGGGCTAAAATGGACTTCGGATGAAGAAGTTATTGTAAAAAGAAATTTGTCCATTTTCCTTAGAAAAGGAGGCAATTTCTTATTAAATGGGACTTAAGGGAAAATATGTGTGTTCCTTTAAGAAATCACATCACAACCTTTTATCGCATCGCAAGCATCCAAAGGGAGGACTTAAGCCAAAGGCATGAAGGTTTAGCGATAAGCGATGAACGCTTTATCGCATCACACATAACCAAAGGTGTTGGACCATGGTCCATGGCATTGTGAAGGATCGATGAGCAATATGCGATAAGCATCGATCGGCAATCGGGCGATTGGAGGAACAGAGCACCTAGACCCTTGCACCAATGCATTTGCGATATGCGATCAGTGATATCGGCAATCGGCGATATCGACGATCAGACAATTAGAGGAGCAGAGCACCCAGACCCATGTCGATGCGATACGCGATATGCAATGAGCGATCAACGATCAGAGGGATAAAGCGCTAGGCCTTAGACCCATGCGACATACGATATGTGATGGGCTGATTGGTGATATCAACGATCGAAGATCGGAGATCAGTAAATCGAATCACAATAATATAAAGGAGCAGCACGTCATTGCGACATGCGACTTGTGATAAAGTGCAGACCCGAAAAGGTTATAGATGTGGGTTGATATTCCTTTGAAGTCTATCGTAAAGATTTTGGTTGGGTTTTTCCGTGTTTTCAAGTATATCTCTGTGTATTTGAATTTTTTTCCATTTTCAAGAATTTGCCCGAAGAAAGGCCGCCTGTGTATTTTCTTTGTAACGGCTCCCATTCTCCTTGCCATGTTGTAAGCAGGCATTTGCAACAGGAATGCATTATAGAACACGTAAAGCCAGTTGGCCAGACATAGAGCTACAGGGAGCAGAAGAAGTCACAGAGCCGCAAAGCTAATGATGGCACAGAGAGGAACGGATGGAAGCCGTAGAGTCGTAGGATTCCTCAAAGGCCAGGGAGCCAAGCGAAGAAGAAAGTTTTTCCCTTGGGAGAGCAAGTCTCCTTTCGGGAGTCTCCCTTCAGGAGTCTCCCTTAAGGGAGCTCACAGTTTGGAAAAGAGCCACCATAGGTTGGATGCTTGATAGAGACAAAGCCACCAGAGGTTGGAGGCAGAGCCGTAGTTCCAGAGAAAGCCAGAGAAGCCACTAGAGGTTGGGGGCAATGGCAAAGGGGTGATTCCTCAGAGAGCTGGGTGCAGTAGAGTTACAGAGCCAGAGAGTTGAGAAGAGTAGAGTTGCAAATCCAAAGAGCCATAGAGCCAAAGATTCACAAAGAGCCAC
>APFE030054890.1:0-11296 GCA_000404065.3 Pinus taeda | reverse complement strand
CAAAATAATAGATTCAGGAGAAAGAATACCGCATAAAAATATTCAATTCCCCCTATCACCTACCTCAGTGTTCCGTAGTCTTCTTTTTGTGCATCACCTTTTTCATGATTGTTCTATATTTTGTCTTCTTTTCCCGTAAGCTCTTTGCTTCATGGTGGCTTGGGTCCACGTATTACTTCTTTCATTTCATGTGCTCATTATTTCATGCCCTCGTCTGTTGGGTTGATGTTTTGTTTTCATAGATAATGTTACCATTCACCTTTTAAAAAATTGATTTGCAAAATTGATTTTATTAATTCAAGTTTAATTTACATTTTATTTATAAAATGATTATTAATTTTTTGTTTTGAAATATTATTTTTATGATATATTTACCTAACACCTTTGTGCTGATTCGAAAAAGGTAACCTATCCCTATTAAGATTTAAATGGATTTTTTTTTTATAAATATATTTTAAAAAATCGGACTTTTTTCTATTACGAGAATAATATTAAGAATAAATTATTCAATTAACCAATAATATTTAGAAGTAGACAATGTGGAAACTTGAGGCTATGGATTGCCCCTTGGAATTTAACACTCTCAACTACGTTTACTTACAATTTTTAATATGAAGATGATCTTTTAAACTGCACTAATTAATTTATTATTTAGATGATAAATTTTATTAATTTTATAGACATTTCAATAATTATAATTATAATTAATTCGGTTACACTTTCTGTTGTTAGTTTTGAAAGAAGAGAATTCTAAGAGAAAATTTATTTAAAAACAATTAATTTGTATATTTACTAGTAGATTTTTTAAAAATTTAAATTTTATTTAAATTTTTTATTTGATTTATATAAATTTTTTAATAATGATTTATAATTTTTGATGTGATTTATATAAAAATTTTGATAGATGTTTTGTAAGGAAATATTGATAGACGTTTGACAATAAAACTATCAGTATTTAACTATACGTACATTCTACTAGACTAACCATACCTATTTACTACCATTTCATTGCTATGGAAAAAATGATTACTATTTCAATTTTTCAAAAGGGGGCGAGAGTCCCATTAGAAGTTATATGTAGCCTATTTTTTTTCACAATTATTCACAATATATTTACATTAATTCATATGTACAAGATGCATAATTGACACGATAAGCTGTCGGAACAACGAAACAGAATAGTAAACTATATGCTACGGAGCAGCCAACATACAGAAGAGTCGATCCAAAGTGGGGAGGAGGTAAGCCATCCGTACAATCACTCCGGCTACACGAACACGTTGTAAGTGTTGGTTGACATTTTTACTACCATTTCATTGCTGGGAAAAAATGATTACCATTTCAGTTGTAGGTGTTTGGTGGCATTCTGTATTACTAAATTACAGTTTTTTTAATTTCGATAAACAACTTCTATGGATGGGAATAATTTAATTATTTTATTAAATTTACATTAACCAAAATGAATTATAGCCCTTTAAAATTAATAAATATATAACTAAAATAATAATAAGATAATTCAACATACCATGGAACTCTAATGGACGGCAAAGGGGCTTGCCTGTTCTCGCAGCGCGTTGGATCTTCAGTAATTCCGTTTCTCAAGCAGCAGAATGGAACAGAGGTTTTCAATTCAAAGGGTTGACTTTCACAAATGTTTTGGAAAGATATAGTGTACCAATTCAGTCTAACGTGTTTTTCTCTTCTGATACGGCCCAGTCACACGTGTCACGAATGGTATGATATAAAATTAAGATAAGTATTTTTTTCACTCTTTAAATTTGGATGGCCTGCCTGAGAGACAGTTTTAATTTCGTTTTCAAGCAGCGGAATGGAACGAAGTTTTTAATATTCAAATGGTTGACTTTTAAAAAGTACTAGAAAGATAAAGCCGACTTCCTTCTTTAGTCTAATGTGTTTTTCTCTTTCAGATACGGCCCAGTGACACAGGCGTGTTCAAAATTGAACACGTCAGGAGCGTTTTAAAGGCCTCTGGCATGTCACAGAAGTAGAGAGAAAAATTTTTCAGTGAAAGAAAAATTAAAATTTGAGTTTTGCAAGTTTAAAAAAAATTGAAATGATATTATAAAATGATTTAAGAAGGGCTGTCAATCTATGGATTTTTTTTAAAATATCAATATTATTGAAGTCCGGACTCCTTCCCAACTTGTCTCCGACTCACTGAGTCCACAGTTGTTACCCCTCTTCTTTTTTGTATTCGCTGAGAAAGCGTAGTCTCCGAACTTGCCCCTTACATTTCCCTTTGGATGTCCCCTGCAAAAGGGGTTTCATATGATGGTTGCATGTCTTATACATCGTTAAACCCTCTTACATCCAAGTTAGTGCTGCTTCAAGAAGACGACATTGTGGTGATCAGAGATTTCCTAGAGTAGGTGAAGGTAGCACAAATATTAAGAGAAAGTCTCAGGTTTTTCATCTACCATGCCAATTCAATGTGTTTCGATGAGTATGTTTCTCTGCGTTTTGTAGAGCATGAACTGCAAATGGAGTGCTTCTATTTTATGCTTCCTGTAACCAAACTGCAAAATCCTCAAAGGTGTGGCTGCCCTGGCATTAAAAACCAGTGCTGCCATGGGTGGAAGCCACAACTACCCCCAAACTCATAGATTGATATCTTCAGTTTGGAGCACCGAGGTTGTAGATGAATATAGAAATGAGCGATCAAAATGGAAAAATGAGAAACACGTTGATAAATTCAAGAGAGAAAATGGGCATGATGGACTCCGTCCCTACGACACGGGCATGGGAGCAATGAGAAGGACTCTGAGAACCACTGAGGAGGGGGCCTTCCGTTATTGACACAACAACTTCACTTTTCAGCTCCTGGTCAATAAAACTTATTCTCCACAAATGCTCTCACTTAGAATCAAGTTTGAAATTAGATTTCCCTCCAAACTCAGTCAATCAAGAGAATTCTGGGAGGCCATGCTTGACATTGTTGTTTCAAGTTGTGCCTCTTTTATTCTAGATACTTAATAACAATGAAATAGATATAACAAAAACAACTTATTGCATTTGCGAGTTCCTCCACCAAATTGTAAAAGTTACCATTTGTATATATTCTCAGTGAGTTGAAATAAGTGCCCTGAGTTATATCTACCTTTTTTATTGAGTCCTACCATCTATTGAATGCATTCATTTTCTGTGTTGATTTTGTACAACTTGTTGTATTGCCAATTTTTTTTTTCCAATTTTTGGCCTTGGGTTTCTTAACATATCCATAAAATAAATCATAACTACCACTATATTGCAATGGCATTGCTTGTACCTGCAAATTATGCCAATTCTTATGAAACTTTGTTATTCTTTAACTTCACTCGAGTAGCAATGATATAAGTAATTCCAAACTAATGATAAGATTTATTTTCTATACACTTAACACCAAGACAATACAACCATCCAAAACCTTTGTTTTAATTTTGAATCTAGCTAACCACGTCTGGATAAAAGTTCTTTAGACATGAAAGAAAAATGAATAGAAAATTAACTTACCTCAATGTATTATTTGAATCTTATGAATTATCAATAAGAGTAATTGAGAGTTCAGAATTAATTGACAGCTCCGAATTACAAGTAACATAACACACAGTGAAACTTTTTAGGTGACTGGATTTTAGATATTATTTCTTATTATTTCAAGTTTTTATTAAATTAAATTGTAAAAATTTAATGGTCAAACATTTTAAGTGATTAGACTTTAGATATTATTTCTTATCGTTTCATGTTTTTTATTAAATTAAATTGTAATTCAATCTGATTACTATTTAAAAAATAGTAAGATTTAAATTATTTTTCTAATCAATATATGTTATGAAGAATCCCCAAACACATATCCAGCCGAATCATAAAAAATGGTTAAGTTTAAATGGGCACTATCAATCAGAACCTGTTTTTCAGATCATAAGGTAGATTTATTATCAATGATAATATTTTCGATTTTTCCTTATAAATAAAATAAATCAAATTTAAATTAAGGAAATAACTCTTGCAAATCATTTTTTTTAAATATCTTAAAAAAGTAAATATGGTAAAATTATCTATAAAAACAAAATGTCAACTCAACAGACCCGAAGTATAATGAGCACTTGAAGTATATGTGTGGACCATGAAGCAAAGAGCAGACGAGAAAGAGAAATGTTTGGAAGAATGATGAAAATCGATTTTTTTTGTGGTGTTCAATAAAATGATTTCTATTATTTTGCTGGATAAAGTGTTTTATTAGTTTATGCTATACTTCTTTAATATATAAATATAAACCGTATATATTAATGTGAAGCGATTTATAAATTTAATCGTTAGTTTAGTTAGTTTAATTAGTTTATGGGGTTAAAGTATTTTTGATATTGAGAGGTTATGGATTTATGGTTGAAAGTGATGATTTTTTTTGGATGGAACTGTGGAACATATAGGAAAAAAATGACTTCTTGTCACTGTTATTTATGAGATTTGAAAATTTTGGTGTTAAAGTAATTGTAATTTTAATTTATAAATATATAATTTTAATTAATTTTGAATAAAGATGATATATTTAAATAATTAAAGAAAAATGTTATAGTATTTTAATTTTAAATTTAATTAATTTTTTGGAAAATATATATATTAAAGCATAGTAAATGATAATTGAGATTTTAATTTTTTATTTATTTAATGGTAGTATTTTTATTTTATAAATTAGTAAAATTTTAAATAATTTAAATATTATAATAGTTCTTGGATTTGGGAATTGGACGATGTATCTCATGCAATAACAACCCTCTCATGCAATAACAACTTTCATGAATAACACTTTCAACTCACTTGGTGTAGGCGCCATTGGCACACCTTCCATAGTGTATTGGGTTTGGAACAATAGGGTGATGGCTCCCCTGCATTTATTCCTCGTGAGAGGAACTCCAAGGTATAATGTTTAACTCTGGGGACATTCACAATTCATCTCCGCAGTACTTAGAAGTCAGAGTAGGAATTTAGGCAATGAGAATTGAGATCGATTCTAGTGTATGTATGGTGCGAGAATGAGGTTGCCCCTGCATAGGAGGCGAGCGAAGGGAAATACCTCCTCTCTCACCTTAGCATGGCTAATGTCATGCCCCTAGGCCAGCGATAGTCTTTCAACCGCTCTTGGCGAGGTGCGGCACCACCGAACACTTTCTTTTCACCAATACTTATGTTCGTGGACTACACCTAACCACTTATTCCTACTTAGTTTGTGTTTCTCAACCAATTATTATATCTTTATCTTTTATACCAATGAACACCCATACACATTCATTATCAACAACAATTATAAATAATGAACACAATTGCATAGTATAAAGGGAGGGGCAACTCCCTAAACAATGAGTCTGCCCAACAATATATTATACAATCTTTTACAATGTACAAGTATATTTGGAAACCCCAAGTTTCATACTTAGCCAAATTTACAATCCAAGGCAAAACTCAGTTTCCTAGCTCGTCGGCACCTCCGCACGGTCATCGCACGACTCACCAACACTTTTTTCACCTTGTCGCATGATCAAGTCAATTGCCCAGCTTGGGCGCACCTCCAAGTCGCCACACACGGGCGCCTCCAACCGAGACACACCTTCGTCCACAATCTCAACACTACACCAAGTCATCGTGCACACTTGCACGACGGGCGAGCGCTCACCCGAGTCGCCAAGACACCTGTGCCAAGTCGTCGCACAAACCAGGCGCCCCTCCATTTCGCCGACGGGCACCTCCGCACAAACCAGGTGCCACACCTATGCACGCCACAACCGTCCATCGGGCGCCACACACCCATGCATCCCTCACCCAACCACCGGGTGCTCCTGCCCGCACCTTCACCCACAACCACGCTTCACTGTGCACACCTGCTCAAGAATGGGTGCATACTAAATCTGCGACTTTCCTTAGCTTCTACGCACTTAGACTGCGCCTTCACCTTGTAGAGCGAATGTGTTGAGTGATGGATTGATTGTTGAATGAGCTCCACGCTCACATAATATATACCAAGTGTAGGGCGTAGTCTTGGCTGCCCAGTCGACTTGCCCAAAGCCCCTACGCCATCGCAAACTCTCCCAAACGCACCATCGGCTCCACACAGCTGTTAGTCGACCTCCATAACGTTTGTCACCATGCTTTCATGCATATAAACGCATCCATGCTCCCTTCCTTGTGCGCATTATCTCACATAACGATCGCACATGAAGTTGTTTACTTCCAACCGCAATCGCACAGCCTACCCGCTCGTCCGTTTAGGCCTACCCGCGCGCACGCACCGTCTGCCCCTGCCCCCAGGAATTGCAGTTCGTTACATCCTCCTCCACCTAAAATCATTTTCGTCCTCTACAACATACCATCCTGGTAGCCATCCACCAAGATCATCAACAATGTCTGTCTCATCCTCGGTCCATGATGTCAACTCCTCCACATACTGCAAACATCCCTGCAACATATGTAGAATCACCACCTCCATTATGTGTCGTCCTCATCCTGTGAACTGTCCTCCCCATCTGCCTGATGCCAACATCTCTCCGTGCACTTCCAGACCCCATGTCTAAAATAGTTAGGTAGCTAATCCAACTGCCATGCTGAAGCCATGAGAGTGAACATCCTTATGCCTTCACCAGTCTATCTCAGATTCTGCCACATCTCAGACTCACCAAGAATCTCACCACCATGCTCAGGTCCATGGAAATTCCATCCCATCTGCAACATGTCATGATGCTTGATGCCAAGCCATCCCTGCACCATCTGTCATACCTACTCAACCTGTTTTAAAGGACTCACTGTCATGAGCAGCTAACAATGAGCCCCATCATCTTGTCCATCTAAGAATATGTGGGGGGAGTAGAGCTTGAAGGCTCACCCTCACTAATCATCTCAATCCATCTGTCAGGATCCTCAATCTCCATCCTCTCTAGATAAGTGACCCGATCCTCCTCTCAAACATTCGGCCTCACATATGCCTCATCATCATCATCAGCATCCTTTACCGCTTTTAGCCTTCTTGACAATTCCAAGATACTATTTGAAAGAGTCATGATGACCAGTGACTTCTCGGTAAGCTTTGTCTCAACCATGGACAACCGCTTACTCATATCTTCCATCAGCTTCTCGTCCTCCATTTGCATCGCTGCCAACTTGCAATCAGGCCTTGTCACTCCAATGGTATGCACACCAATGGGTACATCTTCCCTTCCATCGTAAATGTACAACTTCTTCAAATGTGGAAGAATCATAGCATCAAACTGTTTCATGAATTCCATCCCCAGCACAGCCTAATACTCATCTATCCGCACTATAGTGAAGTCAACCTTCCCTATCCACTCACCAAGTGTTGTGTCCACCTTTTTAGCTAAACCAAGAACTTCAGCCAGAGGAGAATTCATTGTCTTCATCTGTGCCTTCATCGGTACAAATTTCAGCCCAATTCTTCTCGCAGTATATTCTCCCATGAAGTTGTGAGAGGCTCCACCGTCCACCATAGTGAGTATATCAACATCTCCAACCTTCATCCGAACATACTCCAACTTATTCCTCTCAGGATCCCTTCGAGAGATCACCTCTGTAGCAGTAGCAGCAGCAAGTATCTCAATCATCCCCACAGAAGCTTTTTCATTCTTCGTATTAGATTGTGCAATCGCAGCCACTTTCGGTCTAGAAGGGCAATTCTTCACCGTATGTGGTCCCGCACATATCCAACACTTCAAGGCTTTCTTCATCTTTGAATTATCATTCGATTTTGAAGCATCCTCTTTCTTCTTCTCTTTTGCCTTATCAGACTTCTTCTTCCTATCATCAGAAGTCTCATCATAATGCTCCACCAACTTGTCCACAGCAGCAAAAGCTTCTTCAAGTGTTCTAATCCTTTGCCTCTTCCCTTCATTGTGTGCCCAAGGCTTCAACCCAATAATGAAATTGAACACCTTGTCCCTCTCTGCCATGTCAAGAAGTTCCAGAACCACACTTGCAATCTCCTGCTAATATGTCTGAAGGTTCCCTGTCTATTTTATGAATTTTATCTTCATCCTTGCTTCCCACGTTTCATCTTGAGGACTGAAATGGGCCTGCAAAGCTCCCTTCATCTCATCCCACGAAGTAATGTCATCAGCACTGCCATTGGAAATCTGATCCACCCATCTTTGCCATCACATCTTAGCGTCCTTTGTCAAGAACTGAGAAGCTACCTTGACCTTCGTCTCATCATCATATAGACCCAATCGTTCCAAGTATTGCTCCATGTCCCATAGAAAGTTTCCAAGAGTCTTTGCACTACTTGTACCATCGAAAGATTCTGGTTCCTTGACTTTCACATGAGGCACTCCTCCACCTGATTTATGCCTCACGGCCTTCTTCAACACCATGATCTCATCTTTCACTTCGTCAAGAGATTCTTCAAGTCCATGATCTCTGTAAGACCCTGGTCCCTTGCTTCTTCAACCTCCTTGACCCTTACTTCAAGTTGTGTACACATAATATTAGTGTACTCATGTTGAGTCCAGAGTTCCTCGAGCTCTTCCTTCATCTTCGAATTGGCCTCTTGATCTTTCACGACCAAGCCCACCTTCTTAGTCCAGAAAGCTTCCAATTCCTCCATTCTTTCCAACACTTTTTCAAGGAAACTAATAGTAGTGTCCTTCGCATCATGACTAGACCCAGCCTGAGATTCAGCTACCATTGCTAATAGCCTCCTTCTTCTTTGCAATCTAGTTTTGACCATACAACAGCTTCACCAAGATGCCTGCAACCCAAGTCCTTGATGCAACACTTATCAGGAAGTGTTCACCAACCTCTTTCACCTGCAAGTACCTGTCACCACTGTCACTTCTTCATCAACCCGGATATCAGCTCTGATACGAACTGTCATGCCCCCAGGCCAATGGTAGTCTTTCAATCACTCTTGGCAAGGTGCGGCACCACCGAACACTTTCTTTTCACCAATACTTATGTTTGTGGTCTACGCCTAACCACTTATTCCTACTTAGTTTGTGTTTCTCAACCAAGTATTATATATTTATCCTTTATACCAATGAACACCCATACACATTCATTATCAACAACAATTATAAATGATGAACACAATTGCATAGTATAAAGGGAGGGGCAACTCCGTGAACAATGAGTCTGCCCAACAATATATTATACAATCTCTTACAATGTACAAGTATACTTGGAAACCCCAAGTTTCATACTTGCCAAATTTACAATCCAAGGCAAAACTCGGTTTCCTAGCTCGTCGGCAGCTTCGTACGGTCACCGCATGACTCACCAACGCTTTGTTCACCTTGTCGCACGATCGTGTCGTTTGCCCAACTTGGGCGCACCTCCATGTCGCGACACACGGGTGCCTCCAACCGAGACACACCTTCGTCCACATTCTCAACACTACACCAAGTCACCGTGCACACTTGCACGACGGGCGGGCGCTCACCCGAGTCGCCAAGACACCCGTGCCAAGTCGTCGTACAAACCGGGTGCTCCTCCGTTTCACCGTCGGGCACCTTCGCACAAACAGGGCACCACACCCCTGCACGCCACAATCGTCCATCGGGCGCTACACACCCGTGCACGCCCTCACCCAACCATCGGGCGCTCTTGCCCGCACCTTCACCCACAACCGCGCTTCACCGTGCACACCTGCCTAAGAATGGGCACATACTAATTCTGCACCTTTCCTTAGCTTCTACGCACTTAGACTGCGCCTTCACCTTGTAGAGCGAATGTGTTGAGCGATGGATTGATTGTTGAATGAGCTCCACGCTCACATAATATATACCAAGTGTAGGGCGTAGTCCTCGCTGCCCAGCCAACTCGCCCAAAGCCCCTACGCCATCACAAACTCTCCCAAACGCACCGTCAGCTCCACACAACTGTTGGTCGGCCTCCATAACGTTTGTCACCATGCTCTCATGCATATAAACTCGTCCATGCTCCCTTCCTTGTGCGTATTATCTCACATAACCGTCGAGCATGAAGTTGTTCACTTCCAACCGCAATCGCATAGCCTACTCGCTCATCTGTTTAGGCCTACCCGCGCACATGCACCATCCACCCGCACACCCAGGAACTGCAGGTCGTTATAGCTAAGGTGATGAGCAATTAAATTGTATCATCCCTTGTCGCTACTGCAAAATTGTTATTGATACGAAATCTCAAGAGTTAAGGGTCACAGGCGACCACCTCTGGCCGTTCTTTAATCTCCTTGGCCACCACTTCAGTGACTAGGAGGACATCAATGTGCTACTAGAGGGAAACGTGTTCAACATGGAATTCCATTTGCACCATGTTAAAGTTTCCTACTACTGCGTTTCTAACCCCTTGGGCTTGCAGCTCTAGGGCTCTACATATCCTTCAATTGATACAAGGGATGAATCTCGTTCGCTCTCTCCAGTTCAGGTTGATGCTCAACATGACAGGCTCCACAACACTTCACTAAGGTGTCGGTAGACTCGCGGTGACTCAAAGAATTCTCCAACTGGCTTGGACCCCTCTAGCAACCAAGGTGTTTCACCCTTCCAGTAGTAATCAATACAACCAACATCATCTAGCCAGCCGACTTCCACGGGACACCTCCTTCTCGATGTTGCAAATTACTACAAGCCATGCCTAGTGGTCAAGGAAGACCCTCCAGAGCACTAGTAAGGTGAAGTTCGTCTCTCAATGTAGCTCCTTTCATGGTCAATATGTCTCTCTGCTCTTGGATCCCTTAATGATTTTCCCTATTTTGTTGTTATGTACTTATTGAAAAGACCTCTAGTTTCTCCTCTATGGGAAGAGGCTTCCTCTTATTTTTCTACATTATTCTATTTCTCAGCTTCAAGCTTCTAAACATAATTGATGATAATAAAAAAAATAAAATAATATATATTATTTTAATTTTTATTATAAAATTATAATTTAAATATTCAAAAAATTGTATTATGCAATTAATGATAAAATATGTACATCTCATTCCTATTTTCCTATTTTCACTTTTATAGAGTTTAGTAAGGTAGAGGTGAAGGAGGTGGAAGCTTAAGCTTTCATCTCAGCATGTGAAAGATATGTATATAGATAGCAGTAGGTTTGTATATTAGTAGGTTTGTATATTGGTAGGATGGTAGGAGTTAAAAGATGTACAATTAACATATCCATATACATTGCTTACCTTAATAACACTTTTCAAAATAAACAACTTAAAATTATGAAATGTATAAACATGAATGAAGATAGAAAAAATAATTGATTAATATTATTTGTAATTAAAAAATATAGTATATATGATACTCAATATTTATATAATAATTTTTAA
>APFE030054889.1:0-11592 GCA_000404065.3 Pinus taeda | reverse complement strand
TCCAGAAATTAAATTATATCCTGTAAGTATAAATTCTTCTCCAATTCTTATTAAGTAAAAATAAAAAAGTTACATTTGGACATAGTATCTTCTTTCACACATGGAGTAACTCTAACCGACAAAAAATATGAGGGAAAAAAGAAAATGTTTCCACCAAATGAGGGAGAATTTTATTACTCACTTTAGACTTAATTTTCATATAAATACCACAGGAAAGCTTTCTGCATCGACTATATCAAATTTAATAAATTCTTCCAATTAAATAATTAATGTGAATTAAATTGAATTTGCTACTTTAGGCTCTATATTTGTCTTGTATGCATTGAAGTAGCTTCATTTCTCTCCACGTAACCCAAAATGAATTCTACGACTAGAGAAATCATGCAACCATGATATTTATTAATTCCTTAACATGACCATAATATGCCTCAACTTTTCCTAATATATTAGGTGTGAAATCAAATCAAGTAAAAGAAACCATTAAATAGTCTGACTTCTTCATGCTTTTGGAATATTACGAAAAACGTCAAATGATACTTACCCTTTTACCTTCGCACATGCTTTACCTTCGCATATACTTTACTTCCACACATGCCCTGATTGCACACATGCCTTACCTCTACACATGCTTTACTTCCACGACTTTTAGGCTTAGAAGGATTTTTAAGGAGGCAAACTTATGACACAGACCTATAGACATTAATATATGCATATATGTGCTTTCATTAATGGTATTAATAAATCTAGTTTCTAGAAAGTACAAGTTTATCTCGTAAGTATACATTCCTCTCCAATTCTTACCAAGTAAAAACATGAAGATTAAATTTGGACATATTACCTTATTTCACACATGGAATAACTCTATCCCACAAAAAATATAGCACAAAAGGAAACATTTCCACCAAATGAGGGAGAGTGTCATTACTCACTTTATGCTTAATTTTCATATAAATATGTAATAACCCCATAAAACAACTATTTTTTTTTAGCTAATGACATACTTTATTATTAATCTACAAATAGTTTATTTCTTTGAATAAGGAATTAGATCTTATTTTATTACTACATTTAATTAGAAAAACATCCCTTCATAAATCCCTATATTTTGTCTAGACTTATTCTTATGGAAAAACACTCTTGTGACTTCTTGTTTATATTAATGCTTTTACACCATTCTAACTACTTTAAATCTCTAAGAAAGAGATATTAAATCTCTAAGAAAGAGATATTGACACTATGGATATTCCATAAGTTAACTACTAATTTCTATACCTATTGTTAAACTTATGCGTACCATGTATAATATATAGTTTTTTGGTCACACAATTACTTTAGAGAAATATCTTCCCCTCGGTTATTTTAAAAAGACATTATAGCCCTTTAACAATTCTTTAAATACCCTTATATATAGAATATGTAAAACATGGTTTAACGCTTTCTCAATCTAAGTCTCTTTAGTATAAACATGTTATTCCTTCCTTGGTGCGTATATAGTATTGTTCCTCTTCACAACATATATTTATATGTCATAAGTTGTTAACAGGGTGAATGTAGTATTGATGTTGCAATGGTGATTCGAACCATGCTTATCAAACTTTATATCATTATATGATGTTGTACGTTTATTGGTTTAGTCTCTGTTAGTCCACATGGATTCACATGCATTCATTTGTCGACTCCAAAGTATTTTAATCAATGGTTGAGGTTTGTTAGATCTGTTAATCAATGGTTGAGGTTTGTTCTCTCAGATCTAACAATGGGTATCATTAGGGTTCGAAATTCGGTCATATCGACCTTTTCTTTATTCATTTTTCCATTTCGATCCAACAAAGATTTGCTCGGATTTGCTCGGTCGTTGACATTGAAATATAAATCTCTTGTAAAAAAATTTGTTTTAATTTTTCTTTTAGGGTTTAACCTTACAGGAAATGTATATGCTTGCTTATATCTTATCATCTTATCACACTTAAAATCTTAATGAATTACAATGTGATTGACCATTAATAGTAACAATTGGTTTGTGATTCTAAGTTCTCGCTGTGGATGTAAAACTTATTTAATTTGTTTTTATTTACATAGGGTTTATACTTCCCAACCAAGTTTTATCAATGTAATATCATGTAACTTGTTTTAATGTAATAGCATGTAACTTGTTTTAATCACAACTTGTATTTTGTTTGTAGAGATACGACAAGGTATCCTGATTCTGAACTCCACTCTTTCAATGTAATAGCATGTAACTTGTTTTAATCACAATTTGTATTTTGTTTGTAGAGATACGACAAGGTATCTTGATTCTAAACTCCACTCTTTAAGGTAACTTGGCCTTTAAACATTTCCCTATTTCTTCATTTAACATTTAATTTCTTATTTTATTGCTAGTCCTTAATGAAAAGTTTGTTTCTTTGAACATTCGCAAGTATAACAAAGTCCCAACAAATTTTGAAAGTTTTTCCTTCATAAATATAGTATGGACTTTTCCAAACATTTAATGAATATTCTAGCTTGTTCTCTCCGGGCCAGGTGTCCCTAAATTCTTGGTTTCTACTTTGATTGTGCTTAACTCTTTCGTTGAAGACAAGATACCAGGGTTCCATTTTTTGAATTTGAGTTATCCATACACTTTCTTAGAACACTTCCAGGGAGGAAGTTTATATTTTTAAAGGCTTCTATGTCTAGGGTGTAATTGTAATTAGGTTAACCCTGACCTATAACCTTCAGTCAAAAATAGCTAATTATTAACAATATGGTCCTCTTTGACCAACACTGTAATTTCAGATATATATATAGAGTTAATAAAAATATAATAGATGTTATTCTTTTATATTGTAGTTCATATAAAATTATTCCAAAAATTTTGTGCTTTATGTCTTAATTTATTATTCTTATAACATTTCATGTGTTTATTTGCAAAATATTCCTTGTATACTCATTAACATTATGGGATAATGGTTATATAATTAACCATACCCACTATGGCAATTTCCTTACCTTTTTAACCATGTTTAAATGTTATCTACCTTTTTTCTTTGTTTTACATGCATATTAATCTAACAACTAAATTAACTACTCAAGGATAACTTGGGTAATTATATTGTCCAAATCGTTTTGATTGGATATTATTATGTTTGTGGCTCAACCTTTGTTCATTTTTCATACTTTAGGTTTTTTCAACCTTTTATACACTTATGTTTGTTCTTTATTTTATGAAATATTTCCTAAGCATATCTCCATATTTTATATAGCTATCTCAGGTAGATATCAATCTAAGCTTAATATATTTATATATAAATCATTATTTAATCTAGTTTGCTATCTTGTTAGACTATTCTAAATCCTATTTTAGTTTTCCCTTTTTGTTATAATTATAAACGTATACAACTAAACATGTGTAAACAGGAAAAAACTAACCAACCCTAATTTAACAACATTTAGTTTACTTTCATTACATTAACTTCAATTTAAAATGCATACACTTAGATTAAAGTTCTATTTAACACTCATACACTTAGATTATGAGAAACACTTGTTTCAATATAGAAATCGGAAATACTTCTTTTATTCATACACAAGTTTTGTAATTTCCTATTCAAATTGTATAAGCAATCTAAATTATATCAAGTATTCCAAGAAAGGAATTTTGCATGCTTACTTAGAGTCTTTTATTTACACAATATTTCAAGTGTTAGATAATTTTAACCAATAACAATTTTTTTAGAAAAAGTAAAATATTCAAAGTACTGAATTCTAATGATGTTCAGGAAAATAAATATGCAGTTACCAGGCTCCACCCAACTTTGACTTTTTCTTTTCAAAGAGTCCTCTGAACTCTGGTCTACAAGTCAATTCTCTAATCTTTTTCGCATTTCGTTCTTATGCCTCTCTCACAATTTTCCACTATGTGAGTTATTCACCAACGAAAGACAAGAAACATCTCAATTTTCCAAAACAATTAATAGTTAGTAGGTACCTCCACCTCATCCACCAGGTGGCAGGTGGTTACTTGCTCATTAAGGAGTTTCACTTTCCCAACTCCCAAAGATAGTGTCTTGTCTTTTCGGGGAAGTTATTGATCAATAAATTTCCATCATCATTAATAATTTAATCCTTAGATTAGACTACCAAGTCTTACTCACCAGGAATAATTAAGTTCCATCATTAACTTGCAGCCATAGTTAGCTTTAGCAAAGTGTAGGTTCAAAATTATTTTCTAGATTTTTGATTAATAACATAACAAAACAAATTTACATTCAACATTTATCAATAATATTACATTGATAAATTAGTCCCAAATGAGTCTTAAAGTCAGTACATCCAACACCATAACATATATAAATTTACAAACAAACTCTAAGTCAGGGGATACTATAAAATATCATTGAAAATATTTTTGCATGGACTATATCAAATTTAATAAATTCTTCGAATTAAATAATTAAAGTGAATTTAAATTGAATTTACTACTTTAGGATCTATATTTGTCATCCATACATCGAATTAGCTTTATTTATCTTCATGTAGCCCAAAAAGGAATTCTTTGACTAGAGAAATCATATAACCACCATATTTATAAATTCTTTAACATATTCATAATATGCCTTAACTGCTCCCAAAATATTAGGTGTGAGACCAAATTAAGTAAAATAAAACATAAAACATTCTGACTTCTTCGTACTTTTGGAATATTATAGAAAGAGTCAAATGATACATACCCTTTTACTTGCACATAGTTTGTCTTTAATTCTGCATATGCCTTATCTCTGTGCATGCATTACTTCCAACAATGTTAGACTTAGTAAGGTTTTCCAAACAAAGATACTTATAGCATAGAGCTACAAACATTAATATATGCACATACATATTTCAGTTAATGGAATTAATAAATCTTATTCCTGAAATTAAAAGTTTATCTAGTAAGTATAAATTCCTCTCCAATTTTTACCAAGTAAAAATATGAAAACTACATCTATGTTTAATTCTCCAAACTCTTAAATCCAATTTTTTCTCTTTCATTACAATTTAAATTAAAATTAAAAAATAAATAAATTTAAATTAAAAATAATAATTTAAAATCACTAGCAACTTACAGCTATTATCCTTATTCTTTATTCTTTTATCATTTCCAAAGTTTATTCACCCCAAGTACCATTATTATGATATCTTTTATCATTTCCAAAGTTTATTCACCCCAAGTACCATTATTAAAAGGGGTGAACTAAAATAGTAGTATCACATCTATCGAAACTTTGTCTTTATCCCAAGGAATTAGTTACACCTTTATCATCTGCAAATTGCTTCGTTGAGAAGTGATGTGATAAGTAATTTTTATAACCCTATAAAATTAATGTGAATCTTACATTTCTGGAGAAGAAAATATTTTTATCCATTTTCTAATGTATACAAATTGCGTTGTTGAGAAGTAATGTTATAAGTAATTTTTATCCCACTATAAAAGTAAAGGGAATCTTAGAACAAAATATTTTAATCCATTTTTAATGTATCATGAATGAGGGCTTGTGAATGAGATAACTTGTGTTTTGAGTGTGGTTAGGAACACCCCTAGATTTGAGTGTTGGGATATATCAATATTAATTTCTTTGAACATAGTCTATTATATATTATTTATTTTCTAGAAAATTATAGAAATTTTGGTAATATTTGAAAAATTTTGATAGAGATTTTTGTTAAATCTAACTAAAAAGGTTGTCAAAATTCATAATTTTAGATGCTTTAAAAGCTTTTGATGGTGCTGAATTTATTTCCACTATCAAAAACATGATTCAAACACTACTTCTACAAGTTTTTTTGAATTTTTTTTACCTGGATTCCAGTTACTTTTGACCATCCAAGCAATTCCTCAGCTTCTGTAGACGACTCCATTTTTTTGACTAATTTTTGGATCGTGGAATATATTGTGTTGCAAAAAAATGGTATAAAATTTAAAGATATAATCACATTAATATTTTTGTAACTAAATTAATTAGTTGGTGTTGTTATTTTAACTATAAATATAAAATTGAATTTAATTCGCGATTTATTCTAGAAATGAAATTTACTCAATGTGAATTTTAGAGATTGAGGTAGAGAAAAGAGTGTTCAAAGAAAGAATGAAAAATAGTTGTAGGGTTTCACGTAAACTCAATTTGGCTTGCCCAATATTAAAGACTCGATTGGAGGATAAGGTCCTTTAAGGTCCTTTTCCTAAATCAGATTGGATTATACAATGAAGAATTTTTAAAAATATTAATCAATTAAGGTTTTATTCTTGATTTTGAGTTTTTTTGGTTATAAAAATGTGAATTTTGTCCTTAAATCGTTAAATATGCAAATTTACATTTTTTTTTAAGTACTTTGTTTGGTTTATGGCATTAAACACTATAAACATTGATATTAAATATGTAAATTTATTTGTTTTTTAAGTACTTTGTTTAGCTTATGCCATGAAATAATACAAACATGGATATGATTAGAGTATCTTATATACATTTGATTGATGGAAGAAGAGAAAGTTATTGATGTATTTTGTTGAATGCTCTCTATGCAAACAATTTTAATTGTCATCTTTCTCTCTGTAAGAATAGTATTGGCACTTATATATGTATAATATTTGCAATATATACAATAATAAAATTAAATAAAGATGTGAATATTTTTTAAGAATAAATGTAGTAATGTATACAACACTAATATGATAATAATGTCTTAATTTTTATAATAATAATATAATTGGATTTAAATATTAAATTTTTAAAAAAATATAAAAGTAAATTTAAATTATTAATAAATATATGCCTATAATATTATTTATAAATTTTTAATAACATATATTAATTATATATGATTAATCATTTAAAGTTTATGAGGAAAATAATGTAAATAAAATTCAAATTAAAATATCAACTAAATTTTTAATCTCAAAATCCCCTAGCCAGTTACTTCCTAGATTGTTAAATTTCTTTCCTTCAAAAACATGAGAATTGAGCTTGATTTTGTAATATATGCGCTAAGGGTTTATGATCTTCTTAGTTTTCATAATTGGGAATTTTCATCCCTCACTCCAAATTACCAATAATGGAAGCCGGGGCCGGGCGATACTTTGACAGTCTATAGGCTTACACATTTATAATTTTTTATAAATTATAATTAATATAAGTATAATTATAATTTTTTATTAATATAAGTTATTTAATTATAATTTTATTAATATAAGTTTATTTTAATGTTTTTATTAATAATATAAATTAACAAATTAATTTAATTTTAATTTTACTTTTAAATATTATGCGAAATTATTTTTTAATTATTTTTTATATAATTTTAATAAAGCATATTTTTTGAATAGGGTGATGATTGAGTTAAAAAAGAGGGATGGGTTGTTTCTATTTCATTTAGTCAACAAACTCTGGGATGTGGCAACATGCTTTCGTGAATAATTAATGGGATTAAATTATGTCAAATATGTCGTCATTTTAGTTAGCCACATTATAGAGGCAAAATAATTGGAAATTAGTAGTTTTCTTACTTGTCTTTGTGTCAGTTGAATGCACACTTGTGTGGTTCTAATGTGGGAAATGGTTTTGCCCATTGAATAAAGCCCACATACACATTTTGATTTTTTTCTGGTAGCAAGGAGAAAACAAAGGCATCCAAGTCCAAAGCCTACAGGGAAAGTGACGAGCTTGACATGGCCCTATCTACACTAGACCCTAACGATGTTTCAACTCACAAAAAGCTACCTTCTAATCCCAAAATTTGACAATTCTAAAGAGTTGGTTTATGTCAACTTTGCAACAACACTTGACATTGGTAATATTTGTTTCCATGAAGAATTGATATTAGCCCATGTTATTTATTCTCCTGTAGGTTGGTCACCTCATTGTTGGCAGTAGTGCTTGGGCTTTCTGACTTTTATTTCTTTCTCCCTTATTTCTAGCAACTTCCTCTAGACAACTACCCCCAAAGTCTCATCTGCTTTCGCTTCCCTTCTTGGCCCACCCTCCATTCTCTTGTCCTTGGTATCCCCTGTGCCTTCATAGTGCAACCTCTCCATCTTCCTTTAGCTTGCTTCCTCTCACTGCCTACTCTTCCTAACGAGTTGGTATGATGCAAGCGGTTTTGGTGTATATTGTTTGCTTCTAGTCTAGGTTTTCTTTTTATCTTCCCCTTTCATTGCGTTGATGCAACATGTGTATCTCCATGGAGGTCCTCTGGCTGTAGTGATTCTTTATTAGGTACTTGAATTATATGGTGCTCCTCACGATCCCATGAATCCTTGAGTCTTCTCTAGTCTCGGTTCAAGCTTTACCAATACCCTGACCTTTCTTTCATGCCTTGTCAATAGGTGTGAGTTAGGACGGGGGTTGCCTACTACTAAGAGCGGTCCCACATGGGAAGTACATGTATGCATCCCCGTCTAGAGGACGTTGCCTCTTGCTTCCATGACCGCATGATGGAACCCAATAAGGAAGAGCTCACCCATGTTAAGGGGAAGCTTCCTCTCACAAATTCCCCTCTTAAGCACGAAGTTTCTTACTAAATGGGGAGACTGGATTATGGATATAGGGCATATGAGAGGCCATTTCAATCAATATATGTAAACAATTGATCTCTAGTGGTATATGAAATTTCAACTGGAGCGCACTCTCTTGGACTAACATGGGCATCACACAAATATTTTCCTTTTCCTTAAGCATTTGCATCGACATCTGAGGGACTTAGAACAAATGATGGAGCTAATTAAACAACATCTTGGCATCCCCCCTTTTGCGGGAAAAACCTTCGGAGACACTAAAGAACCCATCCAATCGTTGTTTCAAACTTGGACCCTTCTGCCTAATTTCTAGTATGTCTATGATTTATGGTTCTTTTGTTACTAATGCTTTTATACACTACTGCCTAGGCTAGATTCTTCACTTTTATATGCTAGGTAGTACTCAACTACCTCTCACATTATTAAGAGAGTTAATTTTTGGATTTGGTTAGATCTCACTAGCGAGAGACTCACTTAAATTTTCAATTTATCTTATAATTCCCAATTTTTAAGGCAATATAATTTACCTAAAAAAACTTCATAAATTATTTTAGTTTATGATATATCCATATTAAAATTTTATTTTATATTATATTATCTTCTTCTTTTTTATATATATTGATTTTTGTCAATAACAATTTATTCATTATTGAAATTTTAATTATTAATATTTAATTGAATTTATTTATTATTAGACCAAGTAGGGTTCATTGGTTCAATTCCCCCGGGGTGCTTACCTACCAAAAAAAAAATGAATTTAGCACCTTGAAAAATCTCTTAGGGACTCAAACTTTGCAAAACCTATTAGACACTCAAAAATTATAGGTTAAGCAATCTAAAGTTATTAGTCTTAACAATCTCTATAGGATTTTGGGAAAATTTGAGCAAAAAAATTGCCCAAAAAAGACCCATTTCGTCTATTAATTAGACTATGTGTGTGTATTAATTACTATTTATTTTGTTGTAATAATTAATTGTTAAGAATTATTTAACAACTACAAAAAATAAGATATGTCTTCAACATTTTCTATGTTTTTTTTAAAGAATTTGGTAATATTTTTTTTGGTGAAATTGTCATTTATTGGATTTTAAAATGCATTTTTAAATATATAAATCAATTCAATGCCTTGAAAAACTATTATAACATATTATTTAAACTTATACTTTCAACAAATACCCACTAAATTTCTAACAAAATCAACCAAAACATATATTACTTAATCACACAACTATTGACCATCTTGTTACTCTTAGGAACATTATTGAGGAATGTCACAATAGTAAAATTGATCGCTTCTATTGCCTTGTTGACTTTAGTAAAGCTTTCGACACAATTTGACAAGATAAACTATGGCAAAGGCTTGAAGAGATAATGGTTCCTCTCAAGTTGAGGGTTGTTGTGATTCGTCTATACAAGAATGTTGTTGCCAAGCTTCAGACCATCAAGGGTTGGTCTCAAGAAATTAAATGCAATATCGAAGTTAAGCAAGGGTGTCCCCCATCCCCTATCCTTTTTGGCAGTACATTGATAAGTTAGAAGAATGTTTAGAAGTTGTGGATTGGATTGGCCCCAAGCTTGTTGGTATGGTCATTACTCTTCTCCTTTATGCTAACGATATTGTTCTTCTAGCCAAAAGCCATGATGATCTCGACAAGCAACTTAAAATCATCCATGATTACTGCTCTAGGATGGGTATGACTGTTAATAATGACAAGACTAAAGTCAAGATAATTAAATCCAAAAAGGCCAACCATGATAACTTCATCTATGATAACAAGTACTTGGAGCAAGTTTCTTCATACAAATATTTAGGTATGACTTTCATCATCAGCTCAATTGGGATTACAACATTGTAAAAAATATTAGTGGAGGCTGGAAGGCTTATTACGAACATGAAAACAATTATAAGTTATCTCATATTTGGATTTGGAGTAAAAAAAAGTTCCTCGTCGAGACTCCCATCACCCTTGTTATTTTATATGGATGTGAGGCTTGGGGTTTTAGTATATCTAGAGAATCGTGGAGGAAGATTGAGCTGATCCAAAAGCAATTTACAACCCACAACCTCAAGATTAAAGGAAATAATCCTTATCCTATCTTTTTGATTGAATCTAGCCTTCCCCGCATTGAAAACATGACTATGTTTAGGTATCTGATGTATAAGAAGAAGCTTTCCAACATGGAAGCCAAGAGGTTCCTCAAAACTACTTCCAACTCTAGTCAAAACCCCCACCTCTGCCTCAAGCGAAGCTAGCATAAGGACACCAAGTCTTGGCTCGACCATTGGGGGATAAAGGAGGAGATCATCTTGGAGAATAAGTATAATATCAAAAATATTATTACTTCCAAATTTAAGGATAAGTTGTGGGATGATAAGGAGCTAGAGGGAAAAATGAAGCTAAGGTATTATAAGAAGGTGATCAACCCCACTCTTGCTAACCAGAATTATCTTTCTGCCTTGACCAATGCTAAGAAAAAAATGAACATTGCAAAGATAAGAACTAATTCTCATAAGCTTTGAAGTGAAACTAGACATTGGTCTATTTCTAAAACACCAATTTGGGATGAAAGAATATGTCACCTTTTGTGATACTATGAGGGTTGAAGATGAAAAACATTTTCTCTTGGATTGTTTAGATTTTACTTACATCCGTTCTCATTTTCAAAATATTTGTCCAACTACCAATGTTTTTGACTTGTTAAATGAACAAAACTATAGTGATCTAGAAACACTTCTTTCCTTTCTTTTTATCATATAAATAACATATTAAAGAGTCGTAATTAATTTTCTTACTTTCCTAAATTTGATAAACGATATTAGTTTTAGTAAACATTAATCATCTTCAAGCATAAAAAATTTAAACTAAATTCTTATTTATTAATAAAATTATCATTTAAAACATTTAGTCAACCATATTTATAACCATTGTTTGTGGCTATTTTAAAATTAGTGCTCTCCAAATAGTTTTTTAAGGTTGTTGTTCCCCATTTAAGAAAAACCATATTAGATTTTAAGTTTGTTGTTCCCATTTAAAAAAATCACAATTTAAGTATTATTAAA